>VDFB02052725.1:0-26626 GCA_007258455.2 Sequoia sempervirens | reverse complement strand
TATTTATTTTTGTGATAGTCGAGCCAGGGTGTGGGACTAATGCTTGACTACTTCCATGTTGAAAGAAACTATTCTATGAAAATGTCCCATTATGGACCATTGAAGGGAAAGAGCTAGGGATCACTTTGTTATTTTATGAGACTTCACTCATACCTAGGATGTGATAGTTATTCAAACTATTCCCACCATTCACAGAATATCCACTCCCAAGGTGTTTCATTTCTAGACTCACGCTTATGGCTTCTGCATAGGCTTCAATTAGGGTATTAGGAGGATTTTCCTTCCATTTTATAAATCATTATTAATGGATCAACTATAGTGTAATAAATAGCAATGATAGAAAATATATCCACAAAATAAGGTGCTTATAACCTATAATAAGCCTTTTGGAATCTTTCGTTAAAAGTTTTTATACGTTCACCATCAAATCTTTTGATTTGAGAAAACTAATGATATAGCAAGGTAGGGTGTACTGGCATCCTAAACCTATCTAAGAACTAATTTTCTTCCCATGTCCTAACAGAATTACGATGCAAGTTAATATACCATTGATAAACTTCACCACTCAACATATAGGGAAACAACTTTTTAGAATAAGACCTAGTAACCCTACGAGACTCTATCTTCCTTTTCCTTTTAACAAAGAGGCCCTCCTTCTAGTGACACTTTCATTGATGTGGATGTTGTACATGCACACCAACAGGTAGATAAATTATTATAGAGGACCACATGAACCTACCTTTCTTCAAATATCCACCAAGAAAACCTAAATCTAAGGTAATCTCAGCTCGATCCCAAGGCTCGAGAATGTGAAGTCTTGACGCACTAGGTTCACTTAGGGTTTGTTATGTAAGTTGTTAAACATGAGGGGCCTATGGTTGTGACAAATTGGCTAGTATCCAAAAGGTTCAAACATAATCTCAGTTCGATCATTCACATGTCATTTAACAATTTCATGAAATCAAAGATTTACAATAAAATTTCCTGAAATTCAAATTACTTACATATAATCAAGAAGATTTATCACTAAGCACTCCAGAAATTCATGGAAATGAAAGATTTATAATACAAATCCATGCATTTGTCAAATTTTTGGAACATTTTCTAAAAATATAAAGCATCTAATCTAAAATAAAGCATAAAAATACTGAAATGTAAAGATTTCTCCTAGGTATTATCCACACATTCCTCAAGAAATAAACTAAATCAAAGAAAACCACTCTATACTTTACCAAATTACTTCATAGCTAGGCATAGAATGATGCAAGAGTTTAAGGAAATGTGTATTATTTTCCACTGTATAGTATTAGTATGCATCCAAATCTAGCACAACATACAATCTTTTCAGATAGGAATAAACAATCAACTATGTATGATTTAATATCAATAAATAGCTTTGAATTGGCCTTGATATTAGTTAATCTCAAATGAAACATCCAAGTTTTTAATCTGAAATGGAACAAAAAATAAGAAAATGAATGGAACTTGAAACTTTTTAGTTCTCTAGAATAAACAAATTATGAACATAAAATGAAAATAAAACAACTATCAGCCTTTTATAAAAATAAGGCCACAAAGAGTTCAAACAAAACATATGAAAGAGAATTAGAGGAACAAATGAAATAGAAACATGTGGCAGATGACAGTTGGCATAGGAGTTTTTGAGACCAAGTCAAAGATAATTTGACTTTCCTTCAGCAGCAAGATTCCAAACTTCAGGCTCCAGGTTGCGGGTACTTTAACAAAAAATATAAAGCTGTTAACACTTTTCTTCAAGATCTCCAGGATTAACTATCTTTGTTAGTCTCGGGAATAACCATACAAAATTCACTTCAAAACTCTACCTATGTGCAAAACCCCCAGTCTTTTGCTACCTGACTGTATGCTCTTCTTCAATAGACTCCCAATCTGAAGACTCATCTTCACCCTTATTTTTCTAATATTCTCAAAAAAGCAATCAAAACTTGATGTATACATTCTTTTGGAACACTTTGGATTACCTTTCAAATTTACTTATGCCTTGAATATTCTTACGTTATCTTAGTAATGGTTTCATTTCTCCACATTACTTCCATCCCATATTTTCTCATGGTGTTCCTGCATCTTATGATTTCATCAATGACCTCTTGACTCAAAGAATAAATAGGGTCCCTCTTTACCTTTTCCATCCATCCCCTGAAAGCTTTCACTTCTACATCATCTTATCCTAGAGTCCGACGATTGCAATTTTGTTGAGATAACATCTCAACAAAGCTCTCATCCTTATCCACTAACTTCTCACATACTTCAGTGACCTTCTCTAATCCATTTATGCATTGTAATAAAGTGTCACTCTCCCAACATAGTTGTACTCTCCATTTATCGAGCACTAAAATTTCCTATTTCATAATCACCTTTTCATTTATCAACTCTCGAAAATCCATCTAAAGAATTATCTTAATCTTTTTCCTTCTATGTCATTCCACTCTTGGAGGTCTTGATATTTACTCTCATGTCTTCTGGACATGTCAATCCTACAATATTCCTCCTTAGATTTCTCAATTGCCTCTCTCATTGATACTTCACCTTGTTTCACCAAATGTTCTATCCATTCTTCAAACACACTCAGCTTGTCTTGGAGCACTATGATAGCATCTACCTACTCTTTGGACATCAACACTAGGTTTTGTGGCAATTCAGTCTATGACCAACCAGATTGGGCAATGCTCTGATAAATTTTTCTAGGCAAGCAACCCATTCTTTAATTCCTACTTATTTTGGTTTCTTTTTCGGTCGAGCAGTATTAGTTTCTAAATTCATCTTCATATCCTCTAACTCCTGCTCCAACGATGAATTTCCTACATTGATCATTGTCACTTGGTAATCCCTAGTTGTCATTTCATGCTTGCTCTTTTCTCCTACTAGAGTAGCTATTTGGAGAGTTCTCCCTCATCTAAAATTAATTTTAATAGCATGTCTAGTCTTTGCTCTAGCTCTAGGCTTAGGGGTTTCCAGTTCTTGCATTAAACTTTTAAAATCCAGAAGCACCAATTCCACCTCCAATGACAGAGCCAATTTCCTAACTAACCAGTTAGGTGCTTCTTCATTTTTTCGTGCCTCTTCCGTATTAACCCGTTCCTGATGATCAGAGTGTTCAAGAGCCTCTTTTCTTAATTATCCAACATTTCCTATTGCAACCTCTGGAACTTTTACATTTTCCATCCGCAGTGGCAAGGATTCTATATTACCATGACCCGACTCTATCTCTTTCTCTCTGGGACTTATATTTTCCTATCTTAACCTATTTTCATCATATTCCCTAGAGAAAAATTTTATTGTTGTCTTGAAACATTAGGATTCTCATCACTTCCTTATTTACCACCCAAGGTCTGTGAGAAATTTGTACCTTTATTCATATCCTAACTTTCTTTTGGTTCTCCAGAAGTTAGGGATTGCTCAACAATCATTTCAACTCTTCCTTGCAAAGGCTGATCTTCAGTTGCATGATTAGCAATTACATCTTCTTCTTCATCAATAATAGAAATAGGGCTCTGAATTGTAGTGCCACCCATTTCTCTCAGTGGTGACACTTCTTCCCTTGCATATATCTCCTCGGGTTTTCCCACCTCTTGGGCGAGTGATCCTCTTATGAATTCTTCTTCTTCTTAATTTTCAAGATGTGACCTTATATCAGGCACTTCTTCCACCATAGGCTACATTTTTGGATCTCCTTTTGAATATTTCTCCTTGAATCATCCCATTATAGAAGACCACCTTTCTAGTTGCTTCACAACTTCTTCTTTCGTTATCTTAGGATCTTCCACTATAACCAGGGTGTCCCTCCCAAATTTTGTCTTATTATTGTTGTACTAATAGAATGTGGATAGGTAAACATGGCCACTACACTGTATGATGTAGACCTGGTCCTAGCATGTACTTGTGCTCCCATTCCTACTTCTCTAGTAGTTAAGGGCTATGCTCTTGGATTTTGTGTGGAAGAAAATGCGACCTTTGTTGTTTTCAAATTGCATTGGCTAGAGTGGCCATAGTTTCTTTTTGCATGCTAGTTGGTCTTGACTCTATTGAAATTCCTTTGCTTGAGGCATCAAGGACTTCCCCCCTACCTTGCTCAATTTCCCTTATTTCAACAACTTTCCTTTTATTCTGAACACACCCACTATACCCCAGTTCATTCAAGATATTTTTCTTTCACTTAACATTGTGCAAGTATGTGGGTGTTATCCCATCTTCCTTCATTGTTCTGAGGTAACCATCAATCGAAGACTAAGTATAGTTCAGTACTTTCTTAGAAATTCCTTCTTTGTGTAGTCAGGGTCTAGGATGGGTTCGTCATAAACTTTTTCTAATTTGTAAGCTATGTTTCTTATGTCTCCATTGTCAACATCCATTTTTTCTAGAACATCATGAGTTCCAAGAACCATTATTTTATCCAGTGATAACCTTTGATATGACTGCTTTCTCATAGCATATCCTTCATCACAATCATACCAATAATCCTCCTAGTGAGAAACATGGGAATATTTCATGCTTTTATTCTTGGCAAGACTATCCACTGGGTCATATTTTTCCCTCCAGAGCATGTAAAACAACTCTAGCCCATATATTTTTAACTCATCTTCACATAGCCTAGAAGTTTTGGCCGACATGCATTTATAATTCCTAATAGTGATAGGTAATTTCATAGATTATTTCTTGTGTATTTGTGAAAAAATAGTATGAGATAGAAGTAACTATCTTGCAAATTCAATTAACAATATCTTGTTTGTTGGATATCTAGGCAGTATGAAGTGATAATCTATAAGCCCTTCCACTTTGATGTAGGTGAAAGTAGGAAACTAAATGAACTAGCACCCAACAATGCGTATAACATCTTGTGCTTCAAGAGTAAGTGCCTTGGCCTTTTCCCATTCCATCAACCTTACCAGCTTCATAGAAAACACATCATTTACCCTTCAGTAGTGCTCTCGGTACTAGTAAGCAGTAATCTGGGGAAAATTATCATAAATCAAATTGTTTGCTAGTTCTCGATTCCTAGGGTATCTACTATGTTTAAACCTTGTATATTTTTCCTTAAGGAATAGGAATAGACAACATATGAAGACATTGTAAACCACTAGGTATCTGGGGATGTCTGCATATTTTCATGCAATCTATCACTTATAAATCTTCCCCAATGAATCTGCATGGGGCTTTCCCTCATTTTCCTCATAATTCTAAACATCTAGGGTTCAAATTTGTTGGCATTTCTACATCCAACCATTCTTCTCAATAGGGTTATCATATCCCAAATCTCTTGAATAAACGATGACCTTGGGATATGTTTTGGAATCTTTGATGTATCCTCCTAGAACCATGTTGATAACATGAACCTCCTATTTTGGTCTTCTGAGCTTGTATACGTTGCAGAAAAATATTACATATCAAATGTATTCATCTGTCTGAACCAGGGGAGACCAAATGTATACACAATACCATCTATCAAGAGGTCTGCATAGACTCTCCCTTCTTTCACAATGACCCTTATGTCTAGGTCATACCATTTCATACATTTCAATACTAATTCAAGGGTTTCTATCACCAACAGGAACCCTCTTGCCAAATGCATTCCACTAGTGACCATATTCTCGATACACTGAGTGGTGTCTTCTTAATGAATCCTCCTGGTGAATTCATACTCATTGAAGCTTCCCATATGGGTGTATGTAATCATTCCATAGGCTAGTATGACTTGTGAGACAATAAATTAAAATTACTCATTGGACTTCTTCTTTCTTTAAGTACTCATATCTTCTTTAATTTCTTATATTATTAGTATATATGTTCTTTGCATATGAGTTTTTGCTAATTCTAATCACACACTTTCAATAATTCATTAAAATTCCTTACCTATGATCATTTACTTATTGGAATTAGTTTGAATTATTTTAAGAACAACAATTTTTTCTTCATGAATTAACTAGAGGTAATGTTGTTTCACCAAAGACATGTATGCATAAACATTAATGAAATTTAGTTAAAAGAAAAGTACCCAGTTTCACTAACAGTGTGTGTAATACCCCTCATGTTGCTATTAGGACTTTGATAGCTACTCTTTGTTGGTTGGATTGGTTGACTGGATAGTTTAGACTACTTGATGATTATGCTACTTTATTTGATGGCATGGATATTATGATATGACATTATGGTTAAATTTGATTGGTGATGTTTTATATGGATGCAGTAGTATATTGTGTTGTAGCAAACTAGTAATTATTTCATGATGATATGATGTGATCAGTTTAGTTTAACAATGTTACTTTATAATTGATGTTGTAGTTGTTATTATAGCTTTGGTGAGGGGATAGTGTAGCACCACTCATTCGTGAGTGCCCTGCTACGCTGTGATGCCTTCTCATGATGTGATGCATTTGTTTATATATATGTTGTACACAACCTTGTTTGAATGTAGGAATTGCAGGAATAAAGTCTCGATTCCACCTGCTTTGGAAGGACAGGGAAAGCATTAAATTATCCCAATGGGCATGATGTTGAAATAGAGATGGCAAGGAAGTCAAACCATCATGTGTCTAGTGGTATTGTGCGTCTTTGACTTTGGTTATTTTTGCATTATATGAAAGTTGTCTTTTGTGAGTGTATTTGTGTTATTTATTTAATGTTGGTGTTGTTATGCATTTGGTGGATTAATAGTATGATGTAATTCAAACAATTAAATAATTAGAAACAAATGTTATTGTAATTATTGGAATAGCTTTATTAAAATTATTAAATTAAAATCTATGTAATAAATTAAAGATAAATAAATAAATAGTGCAAATAATATTATTTTAAAATTGTCATTTGGATAATTTAATGAAACTAGCAAGTTGAGAATAATTAAGAGAATAAAATATTTAAATGTTTTTAAATGTGAGGAAAATTAGTAAAATAGAAATTAAAATTAAGGATTTCACTTCGAAAAGGAAAAATCAAGAGAAGAATTAAAAATGACCAATGAATGTTCAGATTTTGTTGAAAGCTAGTGATGAAATAGAAAATTTCCTTTTTCATTCTGATTTTTGGGTTTTCGAAAATAGAAGAGGATATCTTTTTTATTTTAACAAAAAAAAGAAGAGGTTATATGCACAAGAAATTTTTTACAGAAGCGGTAACAATACTTTACTCTATAAAACTTTGTTTCTCTTTTCATTGTTTTCAGGGAAGAGCTCTTTTAAATAGAAAAGTAGACTAAGAAATTGGATAAATTGGTGGAGAAGATTTGTAGAAGGAATGGGAGTTTTTCAAAAAGCCTGGTGAAAATCAAAAGAAGGCTTCGTCAACTTCTCGGCAAGTGCAAGACTCCAGGTTCCTTTATTTTATTTTATTGATATTTCAATTGCTTATTAAATCTGTAATGGCAAACATGTTGTTTTATAAAAAAAAATCATTTGGGAGTTTTAGAATAAATGTGTTCATATCAATTTACTAGGTAACAGATAAAGGAAGATAAATTATTGTTTAGAGCCTCTGGAAATATTTTGTATGTTTGTAATGGTTGTTTATGAGAAATTGAATTCCTCTCTGAAATAAATGGATATACATACTCATATATATACTCACACAAGGGTATATATATAAATATATATATATATATCATTACATATTATTTTTTTTGAAATTTTCATTGGGTTGAACTTGTGTTAATTTTCGGCATTGGAATCCACACTGTGGAGAGAGTCGGCCTTGGCCATACCTCCCCTCCCCAGTTGTACGCTTGTTTTGGTTGCGTCGCAGCCAAAGTGACTACCACAATAGTCCTTTGTACTGCGTGTGCTATGTATGGGGTGAAAAATTGTCTATATTTTTTTAATATATATATATATATATATATATATATATATATGTATATATATGTATATATATATGTATATATATGTATATATATATATTATATATATATATATGAAATATATATATACATACGTTGCTTTCTTGTATTTTTAAAATTACTTATATGACTGTAATTTATTAATGGAAAAAGGAAAATTTATATAATAGAACTATTATCAAGATTTATTTCAAAATTATATTATAGAAAATGTAGATTAGTCATATTGATTAGTTGTGAATGTAATATAATGAACTGTTGTGTTTAGAGGTCTGTTTTCGTAATGACAAGTGAGTGGAAATTATTATGTTAACTTGTATTTTGTATTCTTGTAAATTTTATTTGGCTCCCTTAGTATCATTGTATTATCGTTTTGGTCCTTAACCGATGTGGGAACCTAGTATGCTTTAGGAACTCTGCTTAGGGTTATTGTGAACTTTAGTCTTCTAGAGGCTTGAGACAATTGTTGGTTGATGTTTCACTTTTATGTGATCTTATTGTGGCAAGTTGTTTGGCATCATAGTGTTGGAAGGGTTGTACCAGTTTTATTGAGAATTTAGTTATGTGCTTTTAAGATGGGTAATGCCTCACATATGTATTTCAGTTGATATTGGATGTTTTGTTTTCCTTAGTGGTACAATCCTTGGTTTTTGGTGGTGTTTTGGGTCCCTGGAGAGAGTGGCTCTTCGTGGGGACCAACACACAAAGGGGTGACTAGGATAACCCATGTAAGAGTTGGGTTAAAAAGTGAAAACTTAATTAATGAATTTAGGGGGAAGGGTAGTAATAAGATTAACAAGATAAGTATGGATACCTCATCCATCTGTTAGGGATTTCATAGACTAATGGTGGACTAAGAAGGCCGTGGTTGGCAAGGTCGTTACTTCATCTTCATGAGAGGTTAATGGCTCCACATGAGTCACCCTATGGGGATGACACCTAGAGAGAGGTGGCCAACATAACCATAGATGGGGGCTAGTACCTATTTGCAAGGCAGCCAGGATAACCCATGTAGGACTATGTGATGACACTCTCCTCTAGTAGCCCTTATCCTTTGTTTTCTTGCTTGCCTCTGGAAGTGGTTTATGGTTGTTTCCTTTTGATTTATGGATTATGTGCTTAATGGTTGTTATGTTTAGTTCTTTGGATGTTGTTGTTGGTCTATGTACTCTCATGTTATTGTTATTGGAGTTTAGTCTTATTGGCATCCCTGGTCTAAGTTACTTCCTTGTCATCTTTGAGCATTGTGGGGTGGGTTTTTTCTAAAATCCACGTGGTCAGGTGGAATGTGATCCAAACCCCATTGGTTTCCCCATCCAATAATGTACCATGTAATGTATTGTAAATTGATATAATGTAAAAGGTACCTTTGTAATCATTTGTGAATTATGATATTGACCTTGGTTTTATGTTATGTGGTGTGTCTATGTATATATATGTATGGACTCATTGGAGTTAGCCTTGGTTTATCTATGGTAATCGAATTTATGCAATGATCTTGATGAATGCAAAGTTAGTTAAGTTAATTGGCATTTATGTTTATCTTTCGTTATGGGTTAGATTTAAGCGATGTAACGTCCTGTGGCCCAAAGGACTTAGGTGTTGAAAGTGTATCATGCAATGTAATAATGTATAATGGTACTCCACATGTTACTTAATCTATTACTTTGTATTTAAAAAAAAATTGTGTGCATAATAGTTGTCCTTTGGGGTTTGCACGATGGGCATTACAGTGTTATTGAATAAACATAGGTTCAAACCCTAATAGATGTGTTCTTCAATGTTTTGAAACTTACTTTTCTATGCATGCCAAAACCATTGTTGTAATTCATTAATTTCCTTGCAAATGGATGGTCTTGCATGAGGTAGTGTGTTATGGAAGCAACTACATGCTGGAGGTGGTGCCAAGTACATGTGTTGTTTGCCACCTTTATTAATTTATTTTACTGTGCATTAATTACCCTGAACAAAGGTGCAATCATGGTGGATTAGAGTTCATATTATGAATTCCTTGATTCTTGTGTCAGGGCCCACCTTTGAAAGGAAAGTGGCACAAGTGGCATACATGGAATGCTTGCATTTCATGTTAGTCTTTGTAAGACAATGACATCAGAGGAAGTGTTTAGCTTGGATGTTGAATGACTAACCAAAGAAAAGCTGACACATAAACACTCGAGATAAATTCTCCCGAGTGAAAAATTATTAGACTTGCAATGACTAGTTAGGAATGATACAAATTTCATAGAAGATATACTATACTTAGAGCAACAACATTCGACACCCAAAAACCTAGGAATCCGAATAATCAATAAACTATGGGGTAAAAGATTTGAAAACATTCCAAGCCTAAGGAGACGTTAGATTGAGTGGGAGTTGAGCATTTTGGAGCAATACTTTAATTTTACCATTTCATTCAAAGAAACACACCAACACAAGTAGAAAGCAGAGAAAGGAAAAATTAAAAAGTGAAAAAGGGGGTCCAAATTTTTCTAGAGGTAAAATGGGGCATGTTGTGAGACTACATAATAGGTATGTAACCCTTTCTAGGGTCCCTTCTCACCAGATAGTTCCTCTATGACTGCTACCCATTAAGGGAAGCATAAAATATAAGTAAATAGTCACCATGACTATTACTTATTTCCTTAAAAACCTAATTCTTAATCCTAAAATAACACCACCCTTGAAACTATTGAAACTTAATTTTTATTCTCATGATTAAATATAATGAATTACAAATAATATAAAAAAAATTAATAAAATTCTATTAAATATTATAAGGAGGTTTACTAAGTTTGAACTAGAAAATTTTTGTTCATTTGATTAATCTTTTTAGATTATTGATCCAAGAGAGATTAATCGTCCCTTAGATTTTATTACCATAAAAATATCTCTTATTTATCCCCAAAAATTTAATGGGATGATGCCACAGATGCCATTATTATAGTTGTGTTAAGCTATAGATGTAGTAGTTCAAATCATGACGCTGTGTTAAGCTATAGAACATGTAGTAGCTCAAATCATGACAATATTACCCGTAAGCATAAGAAAATGCACCATTGGTACTGAACATTGCTAGTTTTAGTTTAAATTCTTGTTTAAATTTTTCTATCTAAGAAATAAAATAAGAATCATACTAATTGCATGATAATAAATCTTGAAAGTAAATTTAACTAATACTAATCATTTTATAAATAAAAACTAATTACTTTACATAGATAAAGTTATCTCATTTTGATTGCCCTTTGAAAAATTAATTACTTTTGGAAGTAAGTTAAGCTAATACTAATTACTTAACATATGTTAATTCTGATGTATTAAAATATAATGCTAATTGTTTATGATTGAAAATAAATTTATTTAATACTAATATATGTTGAAAATAAACTAAACTAATTAATTGAAAATTACTTTTTTAATACTTATTGCCTTATTAACCATACTAAATACTTTTACAAATATAAAGTTACCTAATACTATTTTTTTTTTTTCAAAAAAAACTTAAACTATTTTAAAAATTACTTCAACAACTATTTCTTTTTGTAAATATAACCTAAATAAATACTTTTCTTTTCAAAAATCATTTTAAAATTAATTTTATAATTCTAAGTTTTACTATTACTAATGCATATGGATTATTTTAAACATTTGAAAATTACTTTTGCAACTAGTATTTCCTTTGAAAATAAATGTATTTTAAATTATTTAAATAGTTACCTTGTAAATATAAATTTAACTAATATTGATTTCTTTTTAAAATAAAGTTAAACTAGTCTAAACACTTGAAATTTACTTTGCAAATATAAATTTTTTAATACTTAACTGTTTTGAAAATAAATACTAATTTTAATATGCATTTTTAAAAAATAATTAAACCAATACCCTATCACTTTGAAAGTAAATAGTAATTAATCTTATAGAAAATATTGATTATAAATCCTTCTCGAAACATAATAAGAATCAAACTAATTTAGGCCCTAGGATTAGTTCTCATTTTATGATCACCAAGATCCATAAGCGTGATGTGAGAGCATACGATAAATACATAATCCTATTTATAATTTTAAAGTCAATAAACTCAATTATTGCTTTACTCTTAACTAATTTAGTTCTTATAATAATAAATGGACCAATTAACCACATATTAGTATAATGAAATATATGTTCATAATCATAGCTCTTTAATTAAAAATTCAATGTGCATGAATCAAAACTATACGTTCCTTCCATAAATAAAATGTGATGTGATAGAAATTATAAATGCAATCTATCATTTCTTACAAATATTAAATTTTCCTTTAATTTTTTTCAAGAAATGAATTTATATTACCCCATTTCTTCATCTAAGTTAAGTTTTGAAAAAGTATCAATAACTATTATTATGTTTATACCAAGAATTCATTTTTGATATAAATTTGTAACGCCTGTCGTGCAAACCCCAAAGAACAACCACATAAAAAGCACACAATTTTTTTTTTTAAGAAAAACAAATAATCAATATACCAAATATTAAATAATTATATACATTCATATACTTCATTTCCTTACAACGCAAATGACATAACCAACTTTGTTCTTTGGGGCACACAAGGTCACATCGAAATAATCATTACAAGTCAACACAAAGATACCATACGAACAATAAAGAACTATAAATGTCAACATAACATGAATTCATAGATTCCATCATAAAGTAATACCATGAGGAATTTCACAAAGCCAAGTAAAGATACAAAGTTGATAACTACATTACAACATCTTTTAATTATACATCATATCCATATAGTTTACATCATGGTTCCCAATCATGTGGGATGAATACAATATACAAGATTTATCAACAGAGTATAAAGATCTTTTGGTAAAAAACTTCAACAGGATGAGACTGGACCAACGAACGTTGATGGGGAACCCAAGGGTGTGCAGAGCACATTCCACCCGACCACCCCCGTGCTAAGAGGTGACAGAGAAGTAACTCCGACCAAGGCTGTCAACTGACAAGAACCGAGGTACAAACATAACAAGAAGTACCCAAACATAGAGCTATAACACAATACTCCAAATTGTAATAAAGAAAATACAATAACATCATATCACAATATCATAAGAGTGCAAGATCATAAGTCAAATATCAATGAGATCACACAAGACCACAAAGCTCACCAAAGATGTGTCAAGGCAATATTCCATAAATCAATATAAGTCCATTCAACAACAATCTAAACCAACTCCCATAGCATACTTCCAGAGGAACACAATAAAGTAAAACACCTGGGCAACTAGGGGAGAGTGTCATCGCATAGTCCTACATGGGCTATCCTGTGCTCTTCCTCCCAACTGGAGGCGTCGGTCCCATCTATGGCTATCCTGTGCCCTTCCTCCCAACTGGAGGCGCCGGTCCATAGGGTGACTCATGCGGAGCCGTAAACCTCTCGTGAAGACGAGGTCAGGACCTTGCCGACCACGACCTTCTCAGCCTTCCATTAGTTTGATGAAGCACTAATGAAGACGAGGCATCCATTTTAAAATCTTTTAATAATATTACTACCCAACCCTCCTAGGTTAATTATTAGGTTTTCACTTGATTACTAACTCACTCGTGGGTTATCCTGTGCCCTTCCCCTTAAATGGGGCGCTGGCCCCCACGAGGAGCCAATCTCCCTAGAGACCCAACCAAAACCAAAAAGTAACAGGGGTTGTACCATTCCAATCATGAACATAGAAATGCAACAATAAAAATAATACGCGAGGCATAACCCATCTCGCAAATAAATACCATAACAAAATCCCACAACTCAGTACACCCCATTCGTAAAACATAACATAACAGAAACTCATGAGGAAAAGATATAAATTCAGCAAAAATCACAATCCTCTTGAAGACAACAATTTTAACACAAATGGGGTTCCCACATCAATAAACTGACAATTTCGCGAACCCAACTAATTTACAAAATACAACTCACACGGTACACAAATAACTTATTTAAAATCCACAATAAATTTTGTTTTCACAGTACTCATATTAAAATAAAGATTAAATAACAATACTAAAATAAATACATAATTTGTCTCTTAAATTATAACATCATTTGGATATTTATAATTTAACAAATGTAATATCAATTCCTTTCTATTCTCATAATTTTATTACTAAAACAAATTTATGTTTTTAACTCAAACTAGAATAGAAACAAACTGATAATATACAGAATATATTGACCAATTTACCAGTTAAAGAAATGACTTTCAAAATATAGCTAAATGAATTTAATAAACATATATATATATATATTCATTTAATTACAACCCAAAAATTTTAATACATAGAGATTTAAAACTTATAACACAAGTTTCAAAAATTATCGAATTCCCATCGCTGCAAAAAAAAGGCGTATGAATAAGGAACGCCCGGCCCAGTGGACAGTCTACGGACTGTACGCAGCAGTCCGAAAGACTGCTGCGGATAGTCCCTAGACTGTCGCACAAGGCCCACGGACGGTTGGACGGTGGTTACGGCCAAGGCCGAACCACCATTCGGTCGGCCAAAATAGGGTTTAAATAAAACAAAATAAAATTTATTGATGTTGTTGATAATACGGCCGAACACAGAGTTTTTAATGAATTTTCATTAAATAAATATATATATATATATATATATATATATACAAATTTATATGTGTATATATATATATATATTTATCTATATAGATATATACATATATATATGTATTTATATATTTTGAATACAAAGCCTTATAACATAAATGTATATATAAACAAAGTAAAAATATATAGATCTAGAGTTCACATTAAGAAAATTATTTCTTTTCCCAGGACAATACAACAGTAACAGTGTTTATTCCCAGAACCCAACCAAATTTTCATTTTAATACACAACAATCCTGAACCCCAGTACAAATTTCCTTTGATTGAATAACAGACCAAAACATTTCTAAAAACCCCGAAGATTTTCTTTCCACACACATTTAATTTCAAACCCCAGGAGGAAATTTCATTCACAAAAACACAAATTTTTATTTCATTTGTTGCTACAGAAAGAAAATAATTAAAAAGGAGAAAAAGAACCTAGTGTCCCGTGTCTATAGAGGATCTGTGGAAACTTTATCCTTTTTGCAGGGCTAATCCTTCGCTGCCGATTGTTTCCAGCAACAGATCCAGAACCTCCCTCATACTGAACCTTCTTCTTCAATAAATTCTCTAGAATAACAGAAAAAGAATGCAATACTCCTCCAGAATGACATAAAAGATGTATGCAAAATTTCTCCCGAATCCGAAAAAGAGAATGCCATCCCCGAACAAAGAAAAACCCCTTAATAAAATTAACACTCAGAAAAAATTTTCCGTTTCCTCTTCCCGTGAATACCAGAAGTCACTTCCCAGAAATAAAAAAATATAATTATTAATCCAATAATTCCTTTTGTTGCCTTTTTACATGCATTTGCATTTCATTTTTTTTTTATCATGCATTTGTTGAAATGAAAACCCATTCCCTAAAATAATTTTCCTTCTGTTACAAGAATATTTGATTTGACCAAATTAAAAATTTAAATATATTCAAATCCACAAAATTTAACTTTTTATTTATTTATTTATTTATCATTTCCACGAACACTTTATAAAATAATCACATGCCCATTAAATCATTGAAAACAACCATTTGCAAGATTTTCTCAAAATAAATTTAATATTTTCACAAACTACTACTAACATTTATTTATTTATTTATTATTTTATGCTTTATTTTATTAATTGTTTAATTATTTAAATCACAACATAAAACCATACACCACATTAGATAAGTCATAAAATAATAACATACAAAGACTAACGTAACAACAAAATGGCTATGACCAAGACGCACAAAACCAAGAAAATACAAGACAGTTGACATCTTGGAACGGAGTTACTTCCATGTCACCTTTGTTCAACTTCCTGCCATTGGGTTGGTTCAATGCTCGCCCAGACCTATTGAAATAGGTGGAATCAAGTCTTATTCCTGCAAAGCCTGCATCCAACAAGGTGATACACAACATACATACATATAATCAATTACAAAACATTGTGAGAAGGATTTGCAGTGTAGCAGGGCGCTCACGAACGAGTGATGCTACCTGTCCCCTCACCAAATCATATCATCATCTATTGCATTATAGAATTACATTAATTTGCATCAACATCATCAATTACTATTCTCTAGCCTACTGTATTCCATTTAACTCCATCAAAATAATCATAATAAAAATGTCATTATAATATCCATGGCATCATAAGAGTAATATAATCTGTAACATTCTAAACTACCACAACATAACATCAACAGTATTATCAAAACCACAATGTGCCAAACAAAACCATAGAGAATGTCAAGAACAAGTAGTAACATGAGGGGTATTACATCCTCCCCCCCAAGAATTCGGCTTACTCCTGGAAGGCAGTAAAAAGATAAGGATAAGAATCCCTGATATGAGAGGCATCCTCCCATGTAGCTGAAGCCTCATCATTGAGGTCCCACTGAACCCGTACCTAATCAATTTCTCTGCCTCTAAGGGTAATTCGCCGACGTTGAAGCACGACCATGGGCTCGAGAGCCAGTTGCCCGTCCTCGACCTGAAGAGTATTCCAATCAAGAACATGAGTAACATCAGGAAAATATGGTCTAAGAATAGAAACATGAAATACATCGTGGATTCATGACAAACTGGGTGGCAAAGCTAAGCGGTAAGTAACAGGTCCAATCTGCTCTAACACCTCAAAGGGTCCAATGAAGCGAGGTGCAATCTTTGAACCCTTTCCATAACGAATAGGGCTCTTCTGCGGGCTCACTTGAAGGAACACTCGATCACCCACTACAAACTGCCGATCAACTCTATGAGCGTCAGCATACTTCTTTTGTCTATCCTGAGCAGCTACAAGATGCTCCCGAATGCCAGCCACCTACTACTCCATATCTCTAAGCATTTCGGGTCCAAGAAGCACCCTGTCCTCCAACCGATCCCAACTCAAAGGAGTACGGTAAGGATGACCGTACAAAGCCTGAAAAGGAGCCATACCAATGGAACTATGGTACCCATTGTTATATGCAAACTTGACCAAGTACAGATAGTCCTCCCAATGTGATTGTTGGTCCATGACATACATACGAATCATATCCTCTAGCACCTGGTTAACTCTCAGTTTGACCATCAGTCTCAGCATGGTAGGCATAACTAAAATTCAACTTAGTTCCCAAAGACTGCTGCAAAGATGTCCACAACATAGACATGAATTTCAAATCTCTGTCAGAAATGATCCTTTGTGGTATCCCATGCAATCTAACTATATCATTCATGAACACCTTAGCAACATAAGATGTCGTATACAAAGATTGAATAGGGGAAAAATGAGCTACCTTAGTCAATCTGTCGACAGTGACCATAATAGCGTCATGTCGTCTAGATGACATAGGAAACCCAACAATGAAATCCATGGAAATAACATCCCATTTCCATTCCGGAACAAGGTGAGGCTGTAGCAACCCTGTTGGATGATGATGTTCAGCCTTAACTCTCTGACATTCAAGACATCGAGCCACAAAGTTGGCGATATCCCGCTTCATTCCTGACCAAAAATAAAGCGAACGCAGATCCGCATACATTTTCTTAACTCCAGGATGTGCTGTGTAAGGTGCCCGATGACCTTCTGTCAAAATCAGGGTACGAAGACCCTCTGAAGGAGGTACATACAACCGTCCAGAGAAACGCAAAGCACCATCCGAATCTAACGAATAACCAGCAAATTTCCCTTCCAAAGCTCTGCCTGACTCCACCTCAGCTTTCACCTCTGAATACCAACTATTTGAAGGAAGGGCTATGAGAATCTGACTCTTCAAATCCACCTCAAGAGTCATTGCAGAAACCTCATGCCTACGTTGGCTCATAGTGTCAGCCACCACATTTTCCTTACCCTGAATATACTTCACCTCAAAATCATATTCACACAAAAATTCCATCCACCTCCTCTGCCTTGCATTCAAATTCGGTTGTGTGAAGATGTATTGTAAACTCCGATGATCTGTATGCAACTCGAACCGGTGCCCTAACAAGAAGTGCCTCCATCTCACAAGAGCATGAACAACTGCGGCCAACTAAGGTCATGTGTGGGATAATTGAGTTCATGATCCTTTAGTTTCTGAGATTCATAGACAATCACTCTCCCATCCTGCATCAACACGGCTCCAAGACCTTCTAAAGAGGCATCAGTACAAACCATGAAATCACCTGTAGGATCCGACACTGCCAAAATTGGAGCACTAGTCAGTTTTTCCTTAAGAGTTTGGAAAGCTAACTGACACTGCTCTGACCAAAGAAATTTCTTTCCTTTCCTCTGAAGTGATGTGATAGGATGTGCAATCCTCGAAAAGACTTGCATGAACCGTCGATAATACCCAGCTAGTCCCATGAAACTGTGAATTTCTGAGACATTAGTGGGCACAAGCCAATCCATGATAGCCTGGATCTTAGCAGGATCCACTGAAATTCCCTCACCAGAAATCACATGGCCCAAATACTGAACTTCAGTCTTATAAAAGTCACACTTTGCCAGGTTGGCATATAACTGGTTGTCCCTTAAGCACTACAAAACCTGCTTTAGGTGCACCTCATGTTCCTCCATAGACTTAGAATACATCAAAATATCATCAAGAAACACGAGGACGAACCTATCCAAGTAAGTTCGAAATACCCCATTCATTAGACTCATAAAGACTGAAGGTGCATTTGTTAACCCAAACGGCATCACTGTGAACTCATAATGTCTGTACCGAGTGTGAAATGTAGTTTTATGAATGTCGGCCTCTGCTATCTGCAACTGATGATACCCTGATTTGAGGTCGATCTTGGAAAAATACCTTTGCCCTTTTTATCTGATCAAAGAGATCATCAATCCTGGGAAGGGGATAATGATTCTTTACTGTTACCTTGTTCAATTGTCTGTAATTGATACAAAGACAGAGAGAACCATCCTTCTTTTTGACAAATATCACTGGTGCTCCCCAAGGAGAAACACTAGGGCGGATAAACCCCTTAGCCAACAATTCCTCCAATTGCAGACGAATTTCTTGGAGTTCCTACGTGGTCATCCTATATAGAGCCCGAGAGATAGGCTCCGCTCCAGGCACCAGATCTATCCTGAAGTCCACCTCCCGCTTAGGAGGTATACCTGGTATCTCACTAGGAAAAACATCAGAAAACTCTGCAAGGAGAGGTTAATCCTTCAATGACACCTCACGGCTAACCTCAGACTCAAGGTCACTAACTGACACTATAAAGAGCTGACAACCTTAACGAAAACACCTTTTTAACTACATAGCTGAGATCATTCTCAAAGAAACAGGCCTCTGAACACCCACAATTTCCACCTCTTTCCCAAAATCATCCACACACCACACTGCTTTATGGCGAAAGTCTATCAAAGCACGATGTGAGCTTAACCAATCCATGCCCAAGACTACATCATAAGAACCAAGTGGAAGAATTATGAGGTCCACCTTAGTTGACATTGCCCCTAACTCTAACCTACAACCCTGCACAAGCTTCTCGACCATAACCTTAGATCTTGAAGCTAATTCAACCTACCACTTTTCGCTTTGCTTTATTGCCCCCAGTTTACATTGCTCCACGACTAAAGGAGATATGAAAGAATCAAATGCACCAGAATCAAAGAGTACTGAAATGCTAGACTTATGCAATAAACCTGTAGTCGCAATGACGGTGCTCTGATGATCCGCCTGATGATTATCCACTGTTGCGAAGACTCGGTGAGATCTCCCTGCATCTCCCACTATCGGCTCAGACATAGCTGGTTTCTGATTAAACTCTGAAGTGCTCTTCTGAGGACACATCCGAGCAATATGCCCCTACTGCCCACATGAAAAACATCCAGAACCTTGACCAAAACCTCTTCCCCTAGATGGAGCATTCAATTGTTGGAAGCTCCCACGACTAGGTGCAGACTGAAAACTCAATGTGGGCTTCTCCTAACGTGCACGATTCTGGTTCCGATCCCTATGAAACTGAAAGTGGCCACCATGCTGAGAAGTAGCATTCTTGTGCTTTGGTTGAGATTGCTACTGCTGACCCCCTTTTGAGGACACAAAATGACTCTTAGAAGGCCCTGCTACCTGTGTCTGACCTCCTTGAGAACCAGCTCCAGGAGTTAGCACACTACCAATCTGCACTCCTACATGACCACCCAATGCCATAGCCAAGTTTTCTTCCACCAAGCGAGCCTTTTCGATAGCAACTTCCATTCTCTTTGGTTCAAATACTCGTACGCCACCACTAATGCGAGCATTCAACCCTCAAACAAAATGTTGTACCAACATCCCTTCATCATGACTAATCCCTACATACTGTTTTAGTTCATAGAAGCATCGTTCATACTGTTCTACTGACATTGCCATTTGTTTAAGATCGTGGAATTCATCTGCCCTACTCTGCCTCCAATGATCTGAGAGAAAGCAAGCCCTGAACCTTTCCAAGAAAAACTCCCAAGTGACCATACTGATATCCATATGCAACTTCTATTCCTCTAGCTGCCACCAAGTGGACGCAAAACCCCACAAATGCATAATAGCACATCGAGCCTTGGTATTACTACCATAGGGGTGCATTGCGAAGCATCAGCCCAAATCAATTAACCATGTCTCGGCTTCCAACCCTCCTCCAGAGCCATCGAAGGTAGGTGGATGAGATCTCATCAAATCTCTCATATGGCCTACTAATAAAGCATCCTGATCAATTGAAGTTCCCCTATGTCTTGGAGACCTTTCTCTTTCTCTCTCAACCCACTGATCCCCATCAGGTCTAGGGCCCAATCTATCAAGAAGCTCACCCAGAATACGCTGCAACTGACCATCCAACCCCGGCTGCTCCAGGTTCTGTCCACCACCAGACGGATTGTTCTGAGAATTCTGTTGCTCCTTAGACTCAGGACCGTGAGAACTTGGCGGTGAAGGACTCGGTTGGTTGGCTCCACAGCCACCACCTTGGCCTCTTCCTCAGCCTCTACCTCTACCTCTACCTCTGCCTCTAGGCATACTTCTGCACAACAAGACAAAGGTACATATGAGCTCAAGAGCCAAAATGCAAAGGTTGCCTAAAGGACAAAACTACCCAGAGACCCCAACATTTGCAACCTTGGCTCTGATACCAAGTTGTAACGCCCATCGTGCAAACCCCAAAGAATAACCACATAAAAAGCACACAAATTTCTTTTTTAAGAAAAAAATATAATCAATATACCAAATATTAAATAATTATATACATTCATATACTTCATTTCCTTACAACGCAAATGACATAACCATCTTTGTTCTTTGGAGCATGCGAGGTCACATCGACATAATCATTACAAGTCAACACAAAGATACCATATGAACAATAAAGAACTATAAATGTCAACATAACATGAATTCATAGATTCCATCATAAAGTAATACCATGAGGAATTTCACAAAGCCAAGTAAAGATACAAAGTTGATAACTACATTACAACATCTTTTAATTATACATCATATCCATATAGTTTACATCATGGTTCCCAAACGTGTGGGATGAATACAATATACAAGATTTATGAATAGAGTATTAAGATCTTTTGGTACAAAACTTCAACAGGATGAGACTGGACCAACGAACGCTAATGGGGAACCCAAGGGTGTGCAGAGCACGTTCCACCCGACCACCCCCATGCTAAGGGGTGATAGAGAAGTAACTTCGACCAAGACTATCAACTGACAAGAACCGAGGTACAAACATAAGAAGAAGTACCCAAACATAGAGCCATAACACAATACTCCAAATTGCAATAAAGACAATACAATAACATCATATCACAGTATCATAAGAGTGCAAGATCATAAGTCAAATATCAATGAGATCACACAAGACCACAAAGCTCACCAAAGATGTGTCAAGGAAATATTCCATAAATCAATATAAGTCCATTCAACAACAATCTAAACCAACTCCCATAACATACTTCCAGAGGAACACAATAAAGTAAAACACCTAGGCAACTAGGGGAGAGTGTCATCACATAGTCCTACATGGGCTATCCTGTGCTCTTCCTCCCAACTGGAGGTGCCGGTCCCATCTATGGCTATCTTGTGCCCTTCCTCCCAACTGGAGGCGCGGTCCATAGGGTGACTCATGTGGAGCCATAAACCTCTCGTGAAGACGAGGTCACGACCTTGCCGACCACGACCTTCTTAGCCTTCCATTAGTCTGATGAAGCACTAATGAAGATGAGGCATCCATTTTAAAATCTTTTAATAATATTACTACCCAACCCTCCTAGGTTAATTATTAGGTTTTCACTTGATTACTAATTCACTCGTGGGTTATCTTGTGCCCTTCCCCTTAAACGGGGCGTCGGCCCCCATGAGGAGCCACTCTCCCTAGAGACCCAACCAAAACCAAAAAGTAATAGGGGTTGTACCATTCCAATCATGAACATAGAAATGCAACAATAAAAATAATACGCGAGGCATAACCCATCTCGCAAATAAATACCATAACAAAATTCCACAACTCAGTACACCCCATTCGTAAAACATAACATAACAGAAACTCATGATGAAAAGATATAAATTCAGCAAAAATCACAATCCTCTGGAAGACAACAGTTTTAACCCAAATGGGGTTCCCACATCAATAAACTGACAATTTCCCGAACCCAACTAATTTACAAAATACAACTCACACGGGTACACAAATAACTTATTTAAAATCCACAATAAATTTTGTTTTCACAGTACTCATATTAAAATAAAGATTAAATAACAGTGCTAACATAAATACATAATTTGTCTCTTAACTTATAACATCATTTGGATATTTATAATTTAACAAATGTAATATCAATTCCTTTCTATTCTCATAATTTTATTACTAAAATAAATTTCTGTTTTTAACTCAAACCAGAATAGAAACAGTCTGATAATATACAGAATATATTGACCAATTTACCAGTTAAAGAAATGACTTTCAAAATATAACTAAACGAATTTAATAAACACATATATATATATATATATTCATTTAATTACAACCCGAAAATTTTAATACATAGAGATTTAAAACTTATAACACAAGTTTCAAAAATTATCAAATTCCCATCGCTGCAAAAAGGCATATGAATAAGGAACGCCCGGCCCAACGGACAGTCTACGGACTATACGCAGCAGTCCAAAAGACTACCACACAAGGCCCACAGACGGTCGGACGGTGGTTACAACCAAGGCTGAACCACCATTCGGTCAGCCAAAACAGGGTTTGCTTAAATAAAACAAAATAAAATTTATTGATGCTGTTGATAATACGGCCGAACACAGGGTTATAATGAATTTTCATTAAATAAATAAATATATATATATAATTACATTTATATGTGTGTATATATATATATTTATCTATATATATATACATATATATATGTATTTTTATATATCGAATACAGAGCCTTATAACATAAATGTATATATAAACAAAGCAAAAATATATAGATCCAAAGTTCACCTTAAGAAAATTATTTATTTTCCCAGGACAATACAATAGTAACAGTGTTTATTCCCAAAACCCAGTACAAATTTCCTTTGATTGAATAACAGACCAAAACATTTCTAAAAACCCCAAAAAATTTATTTCCACACACATTTAATTTCAAACCCCAAGAGGAAATTTCATTCATAAAAACACAAATTTTTATTTCATTTGTTGCTACAGAAAGAAAATAATTAAAAAAGAGAAAAAGAACCTGGTGTCCTGTGCCTGTAGAGGACCTGTGGAAGCTTTCTCCTAAGCTTGATCAAATCCTTTTTATAGAACTATTCCTTCGCAGCCGAATGTTTCTAGTAACAGGTCCAGAACCTCCCTCAGACTGAACCTTCTTCTTCAATAAATTCTCTAGAATAACAGAAAGAGAATGCAATACTCCTCCAAAATGATGGAAAAGATGTATGCAAAATTTCTCCAGAATCCAAGAAAGAGAATGCTATCCCCGTACAAAGAAAAAACCCCTAGATAAAATCAACACTTAGAAAAACTTTTCCGTTTCCTCTTCCCTTGAATACCATAAGTCACTTCCCAGAAATAAATAAAAATAATTATTAATCCAATAATTCCTTTTGTTTCCTTTTACATGCATTTGCATTTCATTTTTTTTTAATCATGCATTTGTTGAAATGAAAACCCATTCCCTAAAATAATTTTCCTTTTGTTACAAGAATATTTGATTTGACCAAATTAAAAATTTAAATATATTCAAATCCACAAAATTGAACTTTTTATTTATTTATTTATTTATCATCTCCACGAACACTTTATTAAATAATCACATGCCCATTAAAATAATTGAAATCAACCATTTGCAAGATTTTCTCAAAATAAATTTAATATTTTCACAAACTACTACTAACATTTATTTATTAGTTTATGCTTTATTTTATTAATTGTTTAATTATTTAAATCACAACATAAAACCATACACCACATTAGATAAGTCATAAAATAATAACATACAAAGACTAACGTAACAACAAAATGGCTATGACCAAGACGCACAAAACCAAGAAAATACAAGACAGTTGACATCTTGGAACGGAGTTACTTCCATGTCACCTTTGTTCAACTTCCTGCCGTTGGGTTGGTTCAATGCTTGCCCAGACCTATCGAAATAGGTGGAATCGAGTCTTATTCCTACAAAGCCTGCATCCAACAAGGTGATACACAACATACATACATATAATCAATTACAAAGCATCGTGAGAAGGATTTGCAGTGTACCAGGGCGCTGGTGAACGAGTGATGCTACCTGTCCCCTCACCAAATCATATCATCATCTATTGCATTATAGAATTACATTAATTTGCATCAACATCATCAATTACTATTCTCTAGCCTACTGCATTCCAATTAACTCCATCAAAATAATCATAATAAAAATGTCATTATAATATCTATGGCATCATAAGAGTAATATAATCAGTAACATTCTAAACTACCACAACATAACATCAACAGTATTATCAAAACCACAATGTGCCAAACAAAACCATAGAGAATGTCAAGAACAAGCAGTAACATGAGGGATATTACAAAATTTCACTAAGTTTCAATCTCCTTTGATAAATTAAACTATCTCTCTTGAAACCTACTTTTTCAATATAGAATCCGTTAATAAATTCTTAAAAAATTAATAAATTGAATATATTAATTGCTTAATTTTTTTTGCAATATAAGCTTAATAAATTATTACTAAGTACTTATAATACTAATTACTTTGTAGAATTTTAACTATTTCAGTTTACTCTTGAAAAAAAACTATCTCACTCTAGTTCCTTACTTTTGTAGTAGTAATTCAATAAATTCTATTCACTTTTGGATATTGAATTAATTTTAATACATGAAAAATAACTACTAACTATTTTTGCAATATAATTCAAATTGATGTAATTAATAAATCTAACTATTTTGGTTTATCTTTAAAAAAATTAATTAATTAATACTAATTCTAGTTACTTGGTGACAACTTTCCCTTTTGAAAATAATCTAATTTAATTCTAATCATTTAATGACAACTTACCTTAAATAATGAATTAATCAAATTCTAAGTGATTATTTACTAATTACCCTTTTTATTTACTTTTGAAAATAATTTAATTGAGCCACTTTTTTGAAAATATTTACTACTAATTACTATGAAATATATTTAACTAGATAAATCAATACTAATTACCTTGTAAAGTTTGATATATTAATAGAAATTACCTTCTAAATTCTAAAGTAACACTTAAAAAATAATTTTAAACTAACACTTTTTGTTTTGACCACTAATTTACTTTATATGCATAGATTAAAGCATTATTAATCTATGATGTATAAGATTACAAAAATACTAAACAACAAAAGAAACACTTTTTTGAAAGAATGAAGGAGCCCCTTAATGTGTTGTCATTAATGTCAACATTGCTTGTTGATATCTACACTAATCTGGTGAACATAGCTAATCCGATATTTTGGTTTGCACTCTCTCATATGATAAAATCTACTTATGTGGTTCTATTATGTTATTCCTAACTATAATTTTCATCTATGTTCAAAATTTTAGTTGGTTTGGATGTATAGTTTCAAAGATACAAGCGATAGTAGTTTGGCATATAGTTTTGGCTATATACATTGTAAGTGAGTATTGTAACGCTGAAAATGAAACAAGCTTTGCACAATAGACAACAAGATATCGTTAGAAGCACACATGCATGCAATACTAAATATAAAATGCAAATTTCAATCGTTAAGCAACAAAGAACATGGGAAAGTAAAAACGTAATTAAAATTGAAACAATCTCACCAATTCCAAATGTATTTCCATGAATTATCTCAATTGCCCTTCTCCATTTTGCTTGTGTAGTATAATTGCCCTCAGATTTTCAAGTTCGTGCAAGTATAGCCTTATGATAATGATTAGCAAAATATCGAAGATTCAAGACAAAAGTGCTCTCAAAAGTTATCAAATTCGCGAGAGAGATTGGAATGAAGAATGAAAAATCAATTTATAGAAAATTGATTATTCGAACGATAGGTCAAGATTGAAAGATTAACGGACGATTGAGATTGAGAGATTGGACATGCATTCAGATAACTGACAGTAATGACATGAGTGATTCGAATTAGAAATAGAATTAAAGATTAAATAAATGATTTA
>VDFB02052724.1:0-22784 GCA_007258455.2 Sequoia sempervirens | reverse complement strand
AATTTTGATTTTTTTTGAGGTTTTAAAAGGAAAAAATACATTTTGGGCATGGATTTTTGAGGAAATACAATTGGGGACAACTCATTAAATCCCCTTAACTATATCTTGGAAGATTTGGATGCCCAAGTTGTGTAACTATTGATTTTTCCTAAGTTTGGCTCCTATTTGTGAGGAGGTGGATGTTTTTTCTTGACCAATTATGGATGGAGGTTACAAAAAGATGTTTTTTTAGCATTTAATGATTTAAAATTTATTTTTGAAAGCATATTTTCTATTTCTTGATGTAGAAAATTGGGAGTTACAAGAAAGGTGTGAAGGAGTTAATTTATATGCTTTATTTTGGTCATTTTCAAGGTTTTTTTGTTGTCAAATCGGCACTCAATGTTTGTGGTATGGACCTACTACCTAAAATAAAAGTTGATTTGTCTTCCTTGGCAACTTCCTCTTTGTACATCTGTGGATTCAATAACACTGGCCACCAAGCTCTAGGTACGATAATACTGCCTTTGCAGCTAGGTCCCGTTACCTTACCCACATTGGTTTATGTGATGTCTGGACCTTTACCTTATAATATCCTCTTAGGGATACCTTGGATCCGCGCTATGGGTGCAGTAACCTCCACTTTACAACGTTCTTTGAAATTTTTTGCAAACAATCGAGTAGTCACGGTCAAAGTGGATCTAGAAGGCATTCGCCTCTATGAACTAGCTATTGTCGGCCACGTTTCAACCATGTCTACCCTCAAAAATTATATTCCTTCCTTAATTGTTGACACTATGGCATGTTCTTCATCGATACCCTCTGTGGAAATCATTCCTGGGGAGAGTGTCGAAACTAAAGAAACACCTAAAGTGGAGGATCCTAATTCTCCCATATCATCTTCTCAAACAAATGCCTTCCTAGGGGATGATTGGGGTTCCTTGAAATTTTATGAATTCTTTATTGCATAGTACAAGGTAGACCCCTCTTGCATAGATTTTCCATGTGCCCCTAGTACAAAGGTGGACAATATTCCTATGGAGGAGAAGAAGTGCAATCCTATTCAAGAAATAACTCCTTCCCACACCGAGGCTTTGTGAGGACTTGAAAATGGAAAAGAGGAAGTATAAAAGGACTTTTGTCATTGGATGGATTTTGAGGATTCATGGACTTGAGAAAATCAGAGAGAGAATTAGAGAGAGAGGCCAAGAAGAAATCAAAGCTGAGATGATAGAATTGCAACAAAAAAGTGGATGAATTAAGAAAAGAGATTTAAAGGAGGAAATAAGAAAAGAGAAGAGTTGAAGGTAATTTTGATTATCCTTCTAATGATGTTTGGAATGTGGGAAAGAAAGAGGATGCAATAGAGTTTCATGCATGTGACATTGAGGAAGAGAAAGAGGATGAGTAAGAAAAGATTGAACAACCTAAACATAAGGGATGTCTATTGGAAGACATGAGGGACAAGACTACAAAGATTATAGCAATAGAAGAGATTTCTTTAAAGAACACCTATGAAGTTGAGAAGGATGATTTACTCATTCAAATTGAAAGAGAATGGGAGCAACTTATTACAAGGGAAGCAAAGTTACAGCAGTGGAAGATACTAAGGTAAAATTTAGTTTTGATAAGTGTTGCTATGAAGATGAATGTGAGTATAATAAAGTTGCAGCAGAAGAGTGTCCTATCAAGGATGTAGAAAAAAGTGAAGGGGATGATTTATTGATGTAGATGGTAGTTGTTTAAATTGAATGGGATGAGTTAATCTTAGGTAAGATGAAGATTGTAGCAGAAGGTGAGGTAAAATTAGATTTTAATGTTTGCTTTGATGAAGACTTTCTTGCAGCAATAGATCAATTTGACAAAGTTGAATTTGAAGAGTGTAAAGCAAAGGTAAATGAATAGATTTCTGATAAATCTGTGTTAGATAAAAGTGGAGATAAATATTTTTTAGTTTGTGACTATGATTCTTTGTTAGGGAAAGTGGAAAATGAGTCTCTTGATAATGGCACTAATATTGTTTTGAGAGAAAGAAATAAGATTGTAGTGATGTTGTGTCTTATAGAAAGCATTTAAATAGTGAAATTTCATGGAGACATGGCAGAAGGAGAGGAGAAAGGTAAAATAGCAATAGAGGTAATGAAGTACCTTTTTTTTGTCAAAGGTGGAGTTATATGTTTGATTGTTAATTCTATTGGAATATATTGGTGGGAGGTGATATTAAAAGTTTTGAAATACATGAAGGGTGGAGGAGTAAAGATGAAAGGATATAATGTTGTAAGTTTGTAGAAAGTGGTGCACAGAAAGATTTCAGTGGACAATGAAATGAGGTGGATCCAAGATAGACATGGGGTCTATAAATGTTTCGCCATGTCTCGCATCTTTGATGCTATTTTGACCATGATTTTGTGGGGATTTTTATTATATGAATGATGATGTTGATTAGAGCAACATAATATAATACAATGCTTTGGTGTATGAAAACGAGGGTAAATAATCATTTCCGAATTATGAATGCATTTTTTTAAAAAATATATACAAGATATGAACAAAATAGAAGCGCTGGATTTAATTATTGCTTAGATTTGATATTCGATCTGAGATACAAGGTGTGGTCGAAGACCAAGAGTGTGATTGAGGAAAAGAAGGCTAGCTTCCCGATAGGGTAAAAGAAGAGGAGCTCTCGAACACACACACACAGCACCTAAAAATCATGTAGTTGCATTTAGGCCATGTCTGTTTCAATATGATTGTTTTAAATTGATTACATATAGGAATAAATGGTTTGAATAAGTAATTGATAAAAATAATAACATAGCAAAATTGAAATATAACTTAATTATCCATGAAAGTTGTGAAAAAGATTATGGTTTATTTTATTTAGTTTATTCCATTTATTTTTGTGCAATAAAAGAAGATTTGATCTAATTAGGAAATTAAGAATAAAGTGAAAAATATTATATTTACATATGATAAGGAAGAAATATTTGGTTTGCATATTAAAAGGTGGAGATATCTTTGTTTGCATATGTTTAAAAACCTAGTCCAAAATTGGGAGAAAGGAAATTCCAGAAAAACTTTTGGGCTCTTAGGAAATTCTCCTCCTTAAATCAACAATGCTTTCATGGCTACCTCGATTTTGCATGTAAAATTTATCCTCATTATCCTGAAATGACCAAGATGACCTCTAAGGAGGAATAAAGCCAAGGGGAGAAAAAAGAGAACATTATTCGCATTACACAACTGTGGCTTAAGAGGGAGACAAAAAGGTAATACTGGGCATCTGCAACTGGAGAAATCTGCCAGGTTATTTCCATTCCTTGTTTTTAAATCAGTTTAAATTTCAGTAAGAAATTGGAGAAATGAAATGCATCATTATATGAAAATGATTACAAATATCTGAGAAATCTCTTCCAATTTTATTTTGAATCTGGGTAAAAGCCTTCTTCTCATTTGTTGCATTATAGAGAGAATACCCAATCTCTTCCTTCCAGATTAGGGTTACATTCTGTTGCAAAAGCTGCAAATCATTAAACTGCTCTCAATTGTATCTGTAAACATATATAAATATATATATACACAGGAATCTGTATTCCTGTGCATATATACATATATATATATGTATGCATATAATCTTGCAAGAAAAACTTTTACCAGAAATTAATTCGAAATTTGTTTGAAATAAATTTAAATGCAGTGTAATACTGGGCGAAATCTTTCTTTTGTGTTATGAAATTGTTTAATTGTAGGGGGGAGGGGAGGGATTTAATCCCCAGCCCTTCCCATAGGAAGGGCACGGCTCTGTGGGGAGGCTCGCGCCCTCCACAGGCCGCGGCCTGTGGAGGGGGCGCGACCTCCTCACAGCCCGCACCCTCCCCATGGGAGAGGCAAGGCCTCCCAGCACCCTTTGTGGTGCACAACACCTATATGAAACCCTGTATAATATTTTTATTCTGTGTGCACAGCCAGAAAACGTGAGAACAGTTATGAAAATCAGTATTTCTTTCTTTAAAGCATATATATATATATATATATATATACACTCAGCTGTATATGTATATATACATATATATATTCATACATATATACATAAATGCAAGTTTGAACAGGAAAACCATTTTCAGAATGTGTCATGCTTTCTGTCAAAAATACACAAACATCTCAGTAATTTTGAAGCTGGAAATGAGAAAAAGTACCTCTGAGAAAACATGTAAACTGAAAATCTTCTTGATCACACTGTCTTATGCTTACATACAGATGTACATTCCTGAATAATGGTATACAATATAAAATTCAAATGCAAGTTTTTCTTTCAAACCTCTGTTATTCCGAAAGAAATTGCCCTGTTTCTATATATTACTAATAACCAGAAACCTGTAGTAAAATTGAGAATTTCACTTTCAAATCAGCTTGAATTTGGAAAGAGTAGAAATATATACATAAATTAGTAAACACTGTTTCATACAAAAGAATTAATTAATTCCTCTACTTGTGTTCGTACACTGATAGTATCATGACGTACATGCAATTTTTACATTTTCAAGAGAGTAGCTTGGAGTGAAAACAGAGTCCTTTACCAAATCAGAAAAGAATTACTTACAAAAGAGTAGATGCCATCTTAATACTGAACTTACAACTTTTTCTTTTTCTTTTCTTTTGTCCAATGTAATTCAAAAGATGTTTTGAAATTCTCATTTAGAATCAATAGAATGCATGAAACATGTATGGAAAATGCACAACTTTCTGCTTTTGCACTTAATTATACTTTACTTTTGGTAACTTCCGGGACAGGATGCCGAAGGTGGATCCACAGAGATGGTAGTTTTACCTTATCTGAAACTACCATTTGCTTATTTTATTTATGCTTGGCCAAGCACTTGTACCATTGAAATAGATGGATTGTTTTAAAAGCCTAGAAATATATATGTATTTGAGTCTCTACCACCTCCTGTTGCAAGAAATATGTTTTCTCATGATAGAAATGCATATAGGCACCAGGCATGCATTGAGAGTTCCCTCCTGTTTTATTGTGTCAGGTTGCTAGGCTCCTTTATGCAGGGTCGGGGATTCCTTCGAGTTAGGAAGGAACCCGGGGAAGTCATGTACTTCGTGGTTGGGCGGAAAAGGCGCCTGAATCACACTCTTGGCCCCAGCTTGCAAGCAGACCGATGGTGTCACGGCGGTTGGAGGTTCAAAGTTTTATTTGCCATTGATGTTCTTGTGTATCATTCTAGAATGGCTAGTAAATCCCATTGTATATGTATATGTATTTGACATTCACTACTGGAACTTGAAATAGAAGTATTGCATGAAAGAGTCTAATGTCTAGCATTGATATGTAGAATTTCAGTTTTATGATGTAGCATTGAAAAAGATGTATCTATTGGAATTATTGATCCCTTCAGAGTTTGGATGAACATGTTTATATGAAAATTCGAGATATACTTTTACCATGTGCATAATCTTGATAAATTACAATGTTATTATTTACATACATAAAATGCAATTTAATTCTCTTTTATTGAGCTCATTTTAGAAAGTTTTTATGAATGGTATTACTTTCTTAAAAACCTTTTTGTGAAACGGATCAAACAATTTAAGATGCTTTTTGCTTATAATTTTCCGAGCGCTACATCTTGGTATCAGAGCGAGGTTCAACTCTAGGACCTATGCCTAACTACGTATGACATTGTGCTTTAGCCAGGGTGACCTTAAATGGAGAATAGAGTATACCAACGAATTGGAGGATCTCGTGGAAGTTCCAATGATAAACTAGACCAAATTTTTGCCTTGTTGCAAAGTCAGGGGGCTAGAATTGAAGAACTAGAACAGGAGAGGCGAATTGGCCACCAAAGATTAAATACAAATGAAAGCGATGGTGAAACAAATGTTGAACCACCTGGAAACGAAGGAAATCTAAATAAGGTGGCTGAGGAGTTGGGAAAAGACCTAAGGTCGCTCCTCCGAAGTTTGATGGGAAAACCCTTGGAGATGGGGCAGAAGCCTGGGTTATAGAAATGGAGAGGTATTTTTCCCTACGAAATCTATCAGATGAAACGAAGGCTGAATGGGGTTCTTACCAGCTCACCGGTGAGGCTGCTACTTGGTGGGAAAATGAAAGGGCGGATAAGCAGTTTATGCATGGGAAGGTGACTTGGGAAAAGTTTTTACAATTATTTAGGAAGAGGTGGTTACCACAATCTTACTTTGATAAGAAAATGACAGAATTCCAGGTACTCATACAGGGTGGCATGATAGTGACTCAGTATTGGGAGAAATTCTCTCACTTGCTCAAGTACACACCCCAATACCAGCATGATGAGAGGTTTCGAGTTCAAAAATTTATTTTGGGGCTTAGACCTCAAATTGGAAATGAAATAGATCTGCATAATCCAGCCACCATGGATGAAGTTTTTGATTTAGCAATTAAACAGGAGCACAAGCTGCAGCAAGCTGCAAACTATAAGAAGAGCAGGGAAGCCAAGTATGGCAATAAGAAGTTCCAAGGGAATCGTCAAGGTAATCGCAATCAGGGTGGTCAGAGTAAACAGGACAATCAAGGGAATGAAAATAGGCAAATCAGAAATCTGAAGAGGGATGGTAGTCCTCAGGACCGCAAGGATGAAAACAGGAACAATAACAACAAGAGGGGTAATTTCAATAAAAGGAACGATAATAACAGGAGAGATTTTTCTGACAAGCCCAAGGCACCTCGTGGGGGTTGTTATACTTGTGGTGGCGAGCATTACGCCAATGTGTGCCCTCAGAGGAATAACAAACAGAATAACAGGAATCAACATCATATTCATGCAGCGGTTGACAATCGCCAAGCAGATTATCAAGCCACTCCCATCCAGCTATCGGGTAAATTATTTGGATGCCCTGTTTCTGTTTTGATTGATACTGGTGCTACTGATAGTTTTATAGATCCTCATGTTTTGGCTAAGTTATCAGTTAGACCAAGTTTTATGGCAAATTCTTGGAAAGTTCAGTATGGAAACCGGATAGAGAGGAAGGTAGAGCAATGCATGTATTTCAGTAAACTTGAACTCCCTAACCTTCAAATGCAAGTGAACTTGTATGTTGCACCATTGGGGTCTTATGATGTGATACTAGGGATAAATTGGCTCTCTGAACATAAGGCTATTGTGGATTGCGAAGAGAAGTCAATAAAATGTCTTGATGATCGAGGAAACCATGTGGAGCTTTGTGGCATTAAAAATCCTTTAGAGCTTAGGCAAGTCTCTGCCATGCAGTTGAAAAAGGCAATTCGAAAGGGATGCACTATCTTTGCAATAAAGGTCAAGGAACTTGATGAGAAAGAATCCTCAATTAATGATCATCCCATTCTGAAAGAATTTGAGGATGTTTTTCCTATAGAGCTGATTGAGCTACCGCCTAGGCCTGTGTTTGATTTTTCTATTGATTTGGCTCCAGGAGCAGAGCCTCAGTCTAAGGCTCCTTACAGGATGAATACAACAGAATTATTTGAGCTTAAGGCCCAATTAGAAGAATTGTTGAAGCAGGGTCTTATTAGGCCAAGCGTGTCGCCTTGGGGAGCTCCAGTTATTTTTGTGAAAAAGAAGGATGGGACCTTGAGATTATGCATTGACTACAGGATGCTTAACAAGGTCACTATCAAAAATAAATACATGCTTCCACGCATTGATGACTTGTTTGATCAGCTAAAAGATGCCAAGGTATTCTCAAAAATTGATTTAAGATCAGGATACCACCAGTTGAGACTGAAGGAAGAAGACATTCACAAAACTGCCTTCAGAACAAGGTATGGGCACTACGAGTTTACAGTGCTACCATTTGGGCTAAGTAATGCTCCTGCAGCTTTCATGAGCCTGATGAATAGTGTCTTCCGAGATTGTTTGGATAATTTTGTCCTAATCTTTCTAGACGATATCTTGATTTACTCTAAGTCAGAGGAAGAACATGAGAAGCATTTGAGAATTGTGTTGCAGCGTCTGAGGGAACATAAGCTGTATGGAAAGATGTCTAAATGTACTTTCTTCCAATCTGAAGTGCATTATTTAGGACATGTGATTTCAGCAGAAGGGGTAAAGGTGGACCCAGAAAAGATTAAGGCAATTATGGATTGGCCAGCACCGCAGAATGTCTCTGAAGTTCGAAGTTTCATGGGTCTTGTAGGATATTATAGGAGATTTGTTCAGGGGTTCTCGACAATTGCAGCACCCATCACTGCACTACAGAAGAAGGAAAAGAAGTTTGAATGGAGTGATAAGTGTGAGAGATATTTTCAGCTGCTTAAGGAGAAACTCACTACCGCACCAATCCTAGTTGTGCCAGATCCGAATGGCCATTTTATAGTTATTACTGATGCATCCGGGGAAGGGGTGGGAGCAGTTCTTATGCAAGAAGGGCAAGTGGTAGCATATGAATCAAGGAAGTTAAAGCAACATGAAATAAACTATGCACCACATGACTTAGAATTGGCAGCCATAGTCCATGCTTTACAGATGTGGAGACATTATCTCTTGGGAAAGCCTTTTGAACTAAAGACAGACCATGCAGGATTAAGATATATCTTCGCTCAACCCAATCTAAATGCCCGACAAAGGCGATGGCTGGAATTTTTGAGTGAATATGACTTTGGAATTGAATATATTAAAGGTAAGGAAAACAGGGTGGCTGACGCCTTGAGTAGGAGGCATCTTGCAGCCACGGTTACCATAAAATCAGATTTCAGGCAGCAAGTAGTACAATCCTCACTTGGGGATGAATATTATAAAAAGGTAAAACAAGCCCTAGGGGTAAATTCCTCGGATCATCGATATGAGGGTTATGTGTTTGAATCGGATGGGCTCTTGAGATTTCAAGGGCGGATGTACATTCCAAGTTTTGCAAATTTGAGAGAGTTGGTGCTAGAAGAATTCCACAATGCCCCATACTCAGGACATCCCGGTATTACAAAGATGATGGAAGGACTTAGGCCACTGTACTTCTGGCCAGGACTTAAAAAGGACATTACGTCATATGTAGCCCGATGCCTGGAATGCCAGCAAGTCAAGGCGGAGCATGTGCATCCGGCAGGACTCTTATATCCTCATAGGGTACCAAAGTATAAATGGCAGGTTATCACTATGGATTTTATACAGGGGTTGCCAATGTCTAGGAACCGACATGATACCATCTTAGTTGTGGTGGATAAGTTGACAAAGGTTGCTCATTTCATCCCTGGAAACCTCAAGGATGGATTGATGGTTTTAGCAAGAAAATTTGTTCAGGAAATCTTCCGTTTGCATGGAGTGCCAGAAATGATCATCTCAGATCGAGACACTCGGATGACTTCTAGGTTTTGGATCACATTAAACTCTTCCCTGGGAACTAAATTGAATTTCAGTTCCACAGATCATCCTCAGACCGATGGTCAGACGGAGAGGGTGAATCAGGTTGTAGAAGATCTTCTCCGCATGCACTATATGGAGCAGCAACATAAGTGGGAGGAGTATTTTCCTTTGGTGGAGTTTGCCTACAACAACTCCTACCATGCTTCATTGGGTATGGCACCTTTTGAAGCTCTTTATGGACGTAAATGTCGGACACCCATTAGTTGGGACCGAGTAGAAGACAGGGTTGTGATTGGCCCTGAGATGCTCAGAGAAATGGAGGACCAGATGAAAATCATTAAGGAAAAATTGAAACAAGCTGCAGATAGACAGAAAAGTCTAGCAGACAAGAACCGAAGCTTTAGGCAGTTCTCTGCAGGAGATAAGGTCTTTTTGAGGGTTCGGCCACATAAGAGTTCAATCTCTTTCGGCAAGAACTCTAAGTTGGCCCCTAGGTTTGTTGGCCCTTTTGATGTTTTGGAGGTGGTGAATCCAGTTGCTTATAGGCTTGCTCTGCCACCAGCTCTATCCCAGATACATAATGTATTTCATGTCTCAGTACTTAAACCTTACCATCCAGATATTGCTCATATCCTTGATTGGCGTGCATTGCAGGTTCAGGACCCAGGGGTGATACAAGTGGAGCCCGTCAGGATCCTGGAAGAGCGCAACGTTAAGTTGCGGAATAGGGACATTATGCAATACAGGGTCCAGTGGGACCAGTATTCGGTGGATAATGCCACCTGGGAGAACGCTGAAGATATAGATAGAGTTTTTCCTCATTTAAGATCTTAACATATACTCTTATTTTCTTTTATGTAGAGACTTTCGATATGCTAGTATCTCAATTTTGTTATGTAACTTGCTTTTAGACATCGAGACGATGTCTCTTCCAAGTGGGGAAAGATGTCACGTCTCAGACCTTGATGCTGTTTTGACCATGATTTTGTGGGGATTTATTATATGAATGATGATGCGTGATTAGAGTAATATAATATAATACAATGCTTTGGTGTATGAAAACGTAGGAAAATAATTGCTTCTGGAATTATGAATGCATTTTTTTTTTAAAAAAAAATATATACAAGATAGAACAAAATAGAAGTGTTGATTTAATTATTGCTTAGATTTATATTTCTATATTGGTTACTAATACATTTTTCGTTGTTGCACGCCTGAGTGCATTTGAGTTGCAGGTGGTCGAAGACCAAGAGTGTGATTGAGGAAAAGAAGGCTAGCTTCCCGATAGGGTAAAAGAGGAGGAGCTCTCGAACACACACACACACACCTAAAAATCATGTAGTTGCATTTAGGCCATGTCTGTTTCAATATGATTGTTTTAAATTGATTACATATAGGAATAAATGGTTTGAATAAGTAATTGATAAAAATAATAACATAGCAAAATTGAAATATAACTTAATTATCCATAAAAGTTGTGAAAAAGATTATGGTTTATTTTATTTAGTTTATTCCATTTATTTTTGTGCAATAAAAGAAAATATGATCTAATTAGGAAATTAAGAATAAAGTGAAAAATATTATATTTACATATGATAAGGAAGAAATATTTGGTTTGCATATTAAAAGGTGGAGATATCTTTGTTTGCATATGTTTAAAAACCTTAGTCCAAAATTGGGAGAAAGGAACAGTCCTGAGAAAACTTTGGGCTCTGGGGAAATTCTCCTTAAAATCAACAATGCTTTCGGCAAGTGGCTACCTCTGGATTTTGCATGTAAAATTTATCTGTCATCTGGAAATGGTCTGCATGACCCTCGGAAGGAGGAATAAAGCTTTAAGGGGAGAAAAGAGAACATTATTCAGACACATAACCAGGGCTCTGGAAGAGGGAGACAAAAAGGTAATACTGGGCATCTGCAACTGGAGAAATCTGCCAGGTTATTTCCATTCCTTGTTTTTAAATCAGTTTAAATTTCAGTAAGAAATTGGAGAAATGAAATGCATCATTATATGAAAATGATTACAAATATCTGAGAAATCTCTTCCAATTTTATTTTGAATCTGGGTAAAAGCCTTCTTCTCATTTGTTGCATTATAGAGAGAATACCCAATCTCTTCCTTCCAGATTAGGGTTACATTCTGTTGCAAAAACTGCAAATCATTAAACTGCTCTCAATTGTATCTGAAAACATATATAAATATATATATACATATATATATATATACACAGGAATTAGTATTCCTGTGCATATATACATATATATATGTATGCATATAATCTTGCAAGAAAAACTTTTACTAGAAATTAATTCAAAATTCATTTGAAATAAATTTAAATGCAGTGTAATACTGGGCGAAATCTTTCTTTTGTGTTATGAAATTGTTTAACTGTAGGGGGGAGGGGAGGGATTTAATCCCCAGCCCTTCCCATAGGAAGGGCACGGCTCTGTGGGGAGGCTCGCGCCCTCCACAGGCCGCGGCCTGTGGAGGGGGCGCGACCTCCTCACAACCCGCGCCCTCCCCATGGGAGAGGCAAGGCCTCCCAGCACCCTTTGTGGTGCTCAACACCTGTATGAAACCCTGTATAATATTTTTATTCTGTGTGCACAGCCAAAAAACGTGAGAACAGTTATGAAAATCAGTATTTCTTTCTTTAAAGCATATATATATATTTATATATATATATATATATACACTCAGCTGTATATGTATATATACATATATATATTCATACATATATACATAAATGCAAGTTTGAACAGGAAAACCATCTTCAGAATGTGTCATGCTTTCTGTCAAAAATACACAAACATCTCAGTAATTTTGAAGCTGGAAATGAGAAAAAGTACCTCTGAGAAAACATGTAAACTGAAAATCTTCTTGATCACACTGTCTTATGCTTACATACAGATGTACATTCCTGAATAATGGTATACAATATAAAATTCAAATGCAAGTTTTTCTTTCAAACCTCTGTTATTCCGAAAGAAATTGCCCTGTTTCTGTATATTACTAATAACCAGAAACCTGTAGTAAATTGAGAATTTCACTTTCAAATCAGCTTGAATTTGGAAAGAGTAGAAATATATACATAAATCAGTGAACACTGTTTCATACAAAAGAATTAATTAATTCCTCTACTTGTGTTCGTACACTGATAGTATCATGACGTACATGCAATTTTTACATTTTCAAGAGAGTAGCTTGGAGTGAAAACAAAGTCCTTTACCAAATCAGAAAAGAATTACTTACAAAAGAGTAGATGCTATCTTAATACTGAACTTACAACTTTTTCTTTTTCTTTTCTTTTGTCCAATGTAATTCAAAAGACGTTTTGAAATTCTCATTTAGAATCAATAGAATGCATGAAACATGTATGGAAAATGCACAACTTTCTGCTTTTGCACTTAATTATACTTTACTTTTGGTAACTTCCGGGACAGGATGCCGAAGGTGGATCCACAGAGACGGTAGTTTTACCTTTTCTGAAACTACCATTTGCTTATTTTATTTATGCTTGGCCAAACACTTGTACCATTGAAATAGATGGATTGTTTTAAAAGCCTAGAAATATATATGTATTTGAGTCTCTGCCACCTCCTGTTGCAAGAAATATGTTTTCTCATGTTAGAAATGCATATAGGCACCAGGCATGCATCGAGAGTTCCCTCCTGTTTTATTGTGTCAGGTTGCTAGGCTCCTTTATGCAGGGCCGGGGATTCCTTCGAGTTAGGAAGGAACCCGGGGAAGTCATGTACTTCGTGGTTGGGCGGAAAAGGCGCCTGAATCACACTCTTGGCCCCAGCTTGCAAGCAGACCGATGGTGTCACGGCGGTTGGAGGTTCAGAGTTTTATTTGCCATTGATGTTCTTGTGTATCATTCTGGAATGGCTAGTAAAGCCCATTGTATATGAATATGTATTTGACATTCACTAATTGAAACTTGAAATAGAAGTATTGCATGAAAGAGTCTAATGTAGCATTGATATGTAGAATTTCAGTTTTATGACGTAGCATTGAAAAAGATGTATCTATTGGAATTATTGATCCCTTCCGAGTTTGGATGAACATGTTTATATGAAAATTCGTGATATACTTTTACCATGTGCATAATCTTGATAAATTACAATGTTATTATTTACATACATAAAATGCAATTTAATTCTCTTTTATTGAGCTCATTTTGGAAAGTTTTTATGAATGATATTACTTTCTTGAAAACCTTTTTGAAATGGATCAAACAATTTAAGATGCTTTTTGCTTATAATTTTCGAGTGCTACATTTCTAAGCGCAACTCATGAAACATTTTTTTCTACCTAGGGTGTCTGATGCAAGAGCATCCTAGGTGAAAGTGCGATCAACATCAACCAAAAAAAGGAGTGATTTTAATTTTATTTTACTATTTTTTGTGTGAGAAATAAATGTGACATTAAGGCCAAAATATGGAATTAAAATAATTAACCTTACTATATTCTTGCAAAAATTATGGTGTTTGAGATAGTTTGTGAGGTAAATTTTGACTTTTTTGAGGTTCTAGAAGGAAAAATTACATTTTGGGCTTGAATTTTTGGGGAAACAAAAGTGGAGAAAACTCATTAAATTTCCTTAACTATATCTTGGAAGATTTAGATGCCCTAGTTGTGTAACTATTGATTTTTCCCAAGTTTGGCTCCTATTTGTGAGGAGGTGGCTTCTTTTTCTTGTCCAATCATGTATGGAGGTTACAAAAAGATTATTTTTAGCATTTAATAATTTTATATTTATTTTCAAAAGAATATTTTCTATTTATTTGTGTAGAAAATTGGGAGTTACAAGAAAGGTGTGAATGAGTTAATTTATATGCTTTATTTTGGTCACTTTCAAGGGTTGTTGCAACCAAATATGAAGCTCATCATTCTAAGGAATATCTTCTTGCTGGGAGAGGAAAATGAATATTTTTTTGTAGGTTTGAAGAGGCATTTATAGTAGAAAATTGATTGGAGAATCCATGGTTTAATTTTAGTAGATATTTCAGTTGAGGATTGTAGGTCATAGGAGAAAAAACTTATGAAAGAAGTTTTGTTGAAGGAAATACTTTTGTATTTGTTTCTTCATGTTTCTTATCAGTTTATTTTTCAGATTTGTAATGGAATCCATCAAGTTATATGGTTTTAAATGAATTTATTTTTAGTTATGCCTTGACGTTGTAATAATTCAAGAAATTTTGAATGAGGATTATGAGACATTTCTAGCATATTTGAGTTAATTTCTTGCATTTTTCTGAGTTACATGTTTGTGTTGTGAGTTTGAGAATGAGGGTTGAGTTTCTCTTACATAAGAAAGGGAATAATTTAATTAATGTGATAGAAGAAGGTATTTTGTTTTTAGAAACATGTCTATAAGAGGTGGAGTATTTAAAAGTGTCATTCTAAATCCTCTATTGATCACTTTGCATATGCTAATAAGAAAAAACAATATTGTTCATGTTGGTCTTACAAGGTCCATGAAGCTGGTTGTTTTATACTCCTTATAGTCTTTCACTCTATCGAAGCATCATAACCCCAGGGACACCTACTTACTCCTAACTCTAGTGTAGTTAGTAAAGGATAAAATAGTTAGACTAATGTCACCCAAGTTCACTACAATACTTCCTAGGCTTTCCTAAATCTAATATTAGACACCTTTTTGTAATCACATGACCCTACTTAGAAAAATTGCTAGTTTTTGTAAAACCCTTTCACTATAATTTTAATTAATATTATATTTAATAATATATTACTTGGAGGTTTCATTATTAGATTTGGTCTTGGAATATTTTTGGATTGAAATACATAAGCATATTTAAATCAAATCTTTCTGGAATCTTGATGGTATATTTTCCATAGCTCTTGTAGGTTCTTTTCTGTAATGTATGTGATGCCAATCAAAACTCATTTTAGTCAAATTTAGTGTGGGTAATATCCTTATCTAATAAGGTAGAAATAATAAGATAATATAAAAAAATAACATACATAAGGTACCTAGTCAAAATATCAAGGTATTTTAATTATTCTAGTACAATTAGAGAGACTATCAAGTATAGAAATTAGAGAGATAATCATCAAATTGGATTGTTTATTTAACCATATACAAAAAAAATCCATTTATTTATTAAGTGAACCCACTAGGGGTGTCAATCACTAGGAAAACATGAGTCGTTTAAGACTTTGGTCTAAGTTTTCCTTCTTTATCTTCCAATAGATTTTTGTAGACCAATTTTTTTGTATTCTATTATAGTTATTATTGAAAAAGCTTAGGGTCCTAATCACATATTTGAGAATAAGGTAGTTTATTATTCTTGTATTTATGTTTTTAATAAGATAAGATACATTTACAGGGTGCAGTACCCTTTACACAACGAGCCCAGGGGAAAAAAAGAGACAAAGTCCATAGTTACATCAAAATATCAATAACAACAAAAAACAAAAGAAACAAGAACAACAAACCGATAGCAGAGAAAGAACCGACAACCCAAAACAAAAACCCACACATTACATAGTAATCCCATCCCACTTCTCAAAGAGAATATTTAGTACATCATCACCCACCCAATTAGGTCACTCTCCCACTTTTTCCTTGTGCAACTCTTCCTTGAGAACTTCTGAGAGAGTGGTAGAAGACTTGTGAATGATCTTAATGGTGAATCATGTCAGCAGAGTGAACTTATGTTCTAGTTTTTCCACCCACAGCTGTATCTTGTTGAAATCCTCCATCATGTCATTTTTCCTCTTAATAGTCTCTTCCTCACTAGCCATCGGGTCCAAAGACTGGGTGGTGGAGTCTACATTGATCATTTTGTTCCTATCTGCAAAGTGGTTGGGTCCTTCAAAAAATTCCCCCATTTCCTCAATAGTGTCCTTATTGCACTCCTCTTTGTCGCTAGTATCCTTCGAGCTAATGGATATATCATCCACCAGAACCTCCATCTTGTTTTTAGCCAGCCATTGGGACCTCCTAACACTAGTTTTCTCCATCACCACATCCACAATAGCTGCCACAATGCTATCCCCTTTAGAATCATGGTCTTCAGTGCTCTTTCCCTCACTATCCAAAGTCAGTATCTCCACTTGGCATGGAGTCTCGATCTTACCTTTAGTCTATGCTAATGGTTCATTTTCCTTCTTGGTAGGGGCCTTTCTTAACTCACACAACCTAACCACCACCTTAGACTAGGCTAAAGTTGCTCCACCTTTCTTCTTTTTTGTAGGGATTTTAGGTCTAGGATAATTTTTAGGTTGGCATTCCACAAGGGAGTTTTCCTCTTGGGATCGATAGAAGCAATAGAGGAGGGTTTATTAGGGGAGTGGTCGGGTGGTTCCAGCTGTTCAACACGAATAACAAAATGGGTTTGGGAGGATAGAGGGCCAAATGGAAATGGTAGAGCTAAAGAATTAGGCCCTAGTGTAAAGGAAATGGAGGTGGCTTATTCGGGTTTTGGGTAGCTACTTCAAGGGTTTCTTTTATCGAGCTTTCTAGGGAAGTTAATAGGAAAAAATGAAAACTTAAGAGCATTTTGTGCCTAAGGTGATTGAGTAACAATAGATGATAGAAGTAAAAGACTTTAAATCTTCCCTCAAGAGTAATATACTTCATGAGAGAAAGACAAACATGATCCCACAGTTTAGGAAGTGCCTCCCTTTTGAAACTCACTTGTTTTTTTATTGGCTTCTCATTCTCTCTAAAGAAGGCATCAAGGATCTCCCTATACTTTGGTGTGCCTATTTAGTTTCTTACCAGAGTAGGAGAGACCCATCACCTTGCCAATAACATCTTCATTAACATCAAACAATATTCCTCCCACTGTAAGTCTCTTGTTATTTAATGAGGTAGCAAATTAAGTCGATAACTTCTCATCATGACCCACCAGACACTCAATAAGAGGCACTAATCCATCCTCAATGCATATATTCCAAACAATAGGGTTCCTAAAAAATTCATCATAGGAGTCGAGCTCAGTCCTAACTTTGTCACCTCCCATCTCTTTACATTGAATCCAAGAGCTTCCCCAAACCAATAGAGTTTGCAAATTTTTGAAACGGCAATCGATGAACTGACCCACCCCAATATCATCATTTCAAAACCAAGGACAACCATTCCTAATTAAGGAATCCAATAGATCACATGAGGAAGTGGTTATTTCTAAGAAATTAATTGCCCTGGGACCATAATGAGGCATTCTTAAACTTACAACATATTTAAGCCAAAAGCCATGACAAATTTGATCATGGTATTATAAATCAAAGGTCTAGAGCTAACTTTGGTCTAGCACATACTCCAAGGAAAAATGGTTGTAAGGTCATAATTAAATTTCCTTAAGTACAACACATCAAAGCTTAGAGCTATGATAGAAGTGTGTAGATAATAATTAGCCAACAATTTGAAGATAAACATTACTAAATACACATTCCTGAAAATGTGAAAAATGTTATGGTACATTTAAAAAGACTGTCTGAATGAGTTTTGGAGAACCCTAACATACATCATCATAAATTCAAAATCCTTCCCAACTCCTCGCCAAAAGCATCTCCCTGTACTCATGCTTATTCCACATCATCTAAGGCCCAAAGGTATAGTGCCACATGTACCCTCCCAAATTAGTATAGTTGATCCCCTTCGTTAATAGTTACATTTTTCTATTCAACAAGGATAAATCCTTGTATATTTGTTGGGAAAGTCTCTAGTCTTCTCCAAAATTTGGATAGACTCCACAAGAAGCCAAGGTTGGCCAAAGCATCTGCCCCCTGATATCCCTCACAAAGATGTGAGATAGATTCTCCCTTTCCATTTTTTTTTTTTTAAATATGTCCTAAAGGATATCTTTAATACTCCATCAATGATTATGACAATGGTTAATAGAGTCAATCACTATCTTGGAGTTACCTTCTATATGTAAATTTTTTATACCTAGAGTGATAGCAATCTCGATGCCCTTGAGAAACACCCATGCCTCTTGTATTTATGTTAAAATTGATCTTAAAAATCCTTTTCTCAATTTTATAGAGATTAGATTCAGAATTATGCATTAGATTCAATATTCAAATTATAAAGCTCTTCGTTTTAGATATCATGTTTGTCATGCTTATGGGAATCTCCAATGAAATCGTATAAATAAAATATTAGATGTCATTCATACCCTAGTACAGGTATCTACAACTAAAAATAATACAAAAGTAAAATCCCTAGGTACTGTAGAAGTTTTTTCCTCAAATGGGTTTATTCTAGTGAAGTCTTGTAAAAAAGGAAGAAATGAGATCCACAAAAAAATAGTTATCAAAGGGACATTCTAATAACATACTTGATAGTTTAGATGATTTTAAGGATCTTGGTTGTACTTTGATTGAGAAAAGGTTTTCTAATTATAATTTTTTAATCTTTGATTCTACCTTCACTTACCTCTAGAAGCTCAAAATCCATCTAATGTAGACATATTACCTATGGAAGGGATTACTATTTTTATGGTTCTTCAATTTTAAGATTTTATCGATTGTGTTATGTCAGAAGCTCTTAAAGATATTGGTGCTAAGAATGGAACTAAAGATAATATTAAGAAGAAAATTTTGTACTCCAATGGGACTCCCAAAAAAATCTTTTAAAAAAATTACATATGGTTAAAGTATCCAAAATGGGTAGAAAAGTTATTAGGAGAAAGTGAATATTCTAAGGGATGTTCATTAATAGAATTTGGTTTTTTCTTTTTCAGTTTATATTTTCAATTTTATTTTTCTAAAAAAAATAGTTATGGCATAGAATTCTATGGGTTTCAGCAATACCTCTCATAAAAAGGATATTCAATAAATTATTAGAATCCATAGGCTTGATATTATTTTACTTTAGGAAACCAAACTCTTTGTGGAGGATATTTTATCTCCCTCTTTAGTTCTTTCAAAAGGAACCTAGCTAATATCAATGTATAGGAGCTCAATATTTTGTAAGAGCTTCTTATTTCATATGGGATCCTTGTTATGCATTCTTCTTGGTTAGAGAGTGAGAATTCTATATAGTTTTTTATGCCAATTTTGATGTAGGCAACCCTAATTTCTTATCTAATATTTATTCTCATATTTTCAATGCATTGTTTGCTTGTGGTTTCATATTTAGTTGGGTTCATTCTTTATGTTATTTTTTCCCTTAGATCTTGGATAGGTATTTTAATGTTATTATTACTGTTTCTTCAAAATACATTCATTATATGGTGTGTTTTAAGGATAAATCTATGTATATCAAGTTGGACATGGTGAAGGCCTATGAAAGGGTTAGATGATCCTTCCTTAGGAACACCTTATCTACTTTCTTTTTGAAAGTGGATTGTGTGGGTGATGATTTCTATGTAATATTATTCCTTGTCTAAATTCTTACTAATGAAATTATATCTTCTTCTTTTAAAATTTAAAATGGTTGTAGCAAGGTGATCCCCTCTCCTCATATCTCTTCATTCTCATGTTTGATGATTTGCAAAGGTTCCTTAACCAACAAAGAGTTAATAGGAGTATTCAAGGATGTAAAGTTGGTAGGGATCTTGATTCTCACTCTCATATTTTTTTTTTTTGATAATGCTAATGTAATAGGTGTTTCTAAAATATAGGATCTACTATTAGCTTAAGGAGAATAATGGATGTATTTCTAATAGTGTCTAGTTAGTATATTAATGAGGATAAGTTTTAAATATTTCTTTCTTTAATACTTTTAAATATATTCAATAAATAATCTTTTACCTTGTGGTTCAAAATTGGATATATTCTCTTAGATTATCTTGGTATTTTCCTAATCAACTTTAGTTAAAGAGGACTCTTGATAGGCTTAGAATGTGGGTTTCTCATCGGACTTTTTGATGGTTACATTTTACATGAAATATTACCCTTCTAAAATTGGTGTTGCAAGATATTCCTATTTATATATTTATAGGGATTTCTTCTAAAATATTTCTAAAGGAGTTTAATTCTCTTTCTAGGAAATGAACCTTTTCCTTGAAATAGAGTCTTATGAGCTAGGACTATGTTTGTAGGCCTAAAAAATTGGTAGTAATTGTCTTAAAATTATAGAGTTGAATATTCAATCCTTGGTTGATAAATTTTTTTTAAGATGGTATACGAAGTAGTATTAGTTATGGGCCTAAATTCTAAGCTATAAATATTTTTGAGGTGTTGATTCTACTTAGGTTCCTAGAAAGACTTTGAATAGGAAATTATCTATGGTTTGGAATACTAGAAAGAATGGTACATAAAAAAATTTGTAGGGACTCTTTTTATGATAAATTCAAGACAAAATACTCTTTTTTTGGTTGGATTCATGGGTTCCTCATCTCTCCATTCTCACATACCTTCCCAAGATGCTTCCCTTGAGTTAAATATTTTTGGATGTTGGTTGATCTAATTTTTAAAACTTTAAATCTTCTCATTTACTGTAGAATTATCATGTTTATAATTGAAAGGATGTAATTTGTTGGCCTTTGGGGGGAGATATTGATACTTGAGAGGATCTTCATTTTGTTCTAGTAGATCATCAATGTTGTTCTCTATAATAAAGCAGTGTTATTGTTTTGGTACATATAATCCTTAAGGGTTTTATTTTGTTTTTTTATAGGTACTAGATCTTAGAGCATGAAACACATGAATAAAAATATTTCTTGTAGTGGAGAATGCTTTAGAGTAGTTATTAATTTCCTAAATATAATTTTTTTTTTAATGTAATTTTTCAAAATAAATTCTTACCTAGGATAACATAAGAAAGATGATTTGAAGGTCCTAAATGTTCTTATGTGGGGCTACATATGAATGTATGAATAATTTTTTCTTTTGATTCTATTTTTTCAAAGGGACTTTGGAGGTAGTTTTGGAAAATTTGGAGCCAACCTATAGTTCATGATACTCATCTATCTAAATTTTGAGTAATTTTTCAATGTCGTTTTGCTTCTGCCTCTTTGAAATTTTGGTGGCCTATGATATTTTTCACATCTTTATTATTTATAAAATTTGATTGAAAATAAATAGCTATATCTTCTAAGGTCATCATAGTGTTATTGGTTATCTTTGGAAGAGGATTTTAGACTTGATAAAATAAAATTTTGTGGATATATTTTCTTTTATGAAGTCTCAACTCCTTATGTTATTCAAATTTTGATATAATTTGAGTCAGGTCATTTGGTTGGATCTTCTTTTTTTCTCTCTAGTATCTATTAAGTGTGAAAAGAGGATCTAGACTAACTACTAGATTAACTTAAATAAATCCTTTCTTCACTAAACATTAGAGCATTAATCAAAAAAGACGTACTTGGTTAAATTTTTCAAAGGATATCCAAGTTTCTTCGGTTCTATTCCTTTGTTCCAAAGAGGGAAGATTGATAAAATGTGATTTAATTAACCTAATTTATATAAAACCCTAATTTGAATAAATCAATCTAGATTTAAGCAAGGTATGTAGAGGTGTACCTACCATTGAAAATTGAGGAAAAAATGGTAAGGCACCTATGCAGGGTGCACATGTCCTAAGGTTTTGTGTAGTCAATATTATAGTCTAGAAATGTTTATGATGCTCTCACTTAAAACCTCAAACATAGGCTAAATGGAACTCATTTTCCATCTATGGCAAATGGGTCCCACCTAGATGGGACTCATTCACCCAAAGTGGTGAATGGGTCCCACATGGCCTATTTTGATTGCTAAAGTGTTTGGGAGTGTGTAAATTAAGCTTATGTATTTATATTGTCATGTTTTTGATTGAAATATGCCTTGGGACGCATAAAATAGGGTATTAGGGGCCTATTAATGATGATATAAAGGTCATAAATGCAATAGGTTCCAAAATGTAATGTGAAAGTGTAAATAAATACGCTCTACAACACTAAATTAAGAGAAAAATAAGTTGATTTACCTAAAAAGGGCCCTAAATCCAATGTGAATGTGTAGAGCACATTACATCACTAGATTAGGTCCACTTAATTTACAAGCCTCCTAAATTTAATGTCAAGGTGTCGATAAATACACTTTACAACATTAAATTAGGGAAAAGTTAAGTTTATTTATCTTAGAAGGGCCCAAAACCTAATGTGGATGTGTAAAACTCATCACAACACTAGATAAAGGTGATATCAAGTCTAATTTATCATTAATTATTCCTATATTATGTGAAATGTAAGAGACGACCCTTTTGACACTAATTTAGCCACCACTTTAGTGAGAGAAAGAACTTGCTTCCAAACTCACTTAAAGCAGACCAAGAGGGGCACCATACCCAAAACGCGGATGGTATAGGATAACAAAGATCAAGGAGGTAACAAAGCCCCTAGGATCCAATACCCTACATCAAACCAAAATAAGCACAAAAGGACATGTGCAACAACATCAAGATACACGATCATGCAATGTCAATGACTAAAAGAAAGGAAAACAAAATTAAGAAAAAATAAAAAGGTGGGTCAAGCTTTGACTGTTTGTCCAAAATGATGTGGATCAGATCTAAGTTGTTTGTC
>VDFB02052722.1:0-21879 GCA_007258455.2 Sequoia sempervirens | reverse complement strand
CGTAGAAGCCAAAATTGAAAGATAAATATACCAAAAAATGGGAAAACAAGTAAACCAAGCTTACAAAATGGTGCAGACTTACCTTTTTATGTATTGCAAAGTTACCATTGTTTTTGCGCGTTTTCCCTTCTCACGCCTCAAGCATAATATAAAAAAGCTCTATGTTTATGTGAATCCGAAAAGCTCTCTGGTTACTAGAATGAACACATAGTGCGAAAAGGGACACCAAAATAAAGCAAAAACGAAAGAATAATATATTGTGAAGTTTCCACGTGTTCATAGGGAAACAAAAAAGATGATTTTGGCATAAAATCTGATATGGAGGTATCGCATAAAATATTTGACCTCTTGTAAAATTTTCACATCCTAACAATATCATATCCTTCTCCTTGGTTCAAATTGTTTGTAATGAAGAAAAGGATCCGAAGGCTGGAGTGGCGCATCAGCAGAGTGAAGTGGCGCATCTGAGGTCTGTAATGGCGCATACAGGTCATGAAGTGGAGCATCCATGTAATTGAATGGCAGGAAGTGGCGCATCCATGGGATAAAATGGCACATTGTGGAGTGAAATGGCGCATCTAAAGACTGTAATGGCGCATCCATGATAGATGGTTGAGCAAACAAAGCAGGATGGGGTTGAGAGAATAAGGACGATTGAACAAGGGAAGTGTGAGCTTCTGCCACAGGCTGCGTAGGACGTGGGTCAGAGGGAGGAAGTGGTTGGATAGAAGGGTGCACAACATGCGAGGTAACAAGAGGAGAAGAGAAAGTAACGGTGGATGACTTTGATCTAAGAGAAGGAACATATCCAGTATCAAACATATCAAACTGAATAACATTATCAGAAGAAGTATTCTATTTTTGCAAACTTGGAAATGCCTTTTCATTAAAAACATCACGACTGCGGACTATTTTCTTTGCAATCGGATCCTACAGCTGGAAACCAAATTGATCTTCATGGTAACCAAGGAAAATGCATCTCTTAGACTTGAAATCTAACTTTGTCCTTTGCTCCTTCGGAATATGCACAAATGATTCACAACCAAAGACACGCAAATGATTGTATGAAATCCTTTTTTCAGTCCACCTCTCCTCCGGAATATCAAAGTCCAATCGAGATGAGGGAGCTCAATTGATCAAATAGATTGCAGTGTTACATGCCTCTGCCCAAAACTCTTTTCCTAAACCAACATTGGAGAGCATGCACCGAGCTCTCTCTAAAATAGTCTGATTCAACCTTTTAGTTGCACCATTCTCCTAAGGTGTGAATGGAACCACTTTGATTCTTCAAATGTCATTGTATGCACAAAACATGTCAAACTCTGAAGAGCAAAACTAGCCACCATTATCAGTTTTGAGGCATTTAATTTTAGTTCCAATTTGATTGTCAACAAGAGCTTTGAAAGCTTTAAATTTTGAAAATACTTTTGATTTTTTATTCAACATATAAATCAAATGTTGTGAGTGCAATCATCAAGAAAAGTCAGAAAATAGTTTGCACCTCCAAACAATGGTACCTCTGTGGAACCAAAGACATCAGAATGCACAAGTTCCAATGGAGTGGTTTTAGTATCATGGCCCATCTTCAAAAAACTGCCCCGACTCTATTTTCCATAAAGGCAATGTTCACACAAATCCAAATCAATGGATTTTAGGCCTGGAAGTTGTCCTCGGTGCAGCATAACTTCAAGTCCTTTCTTGCTCATGTGCCCAAGCCTTTTGTGCCAAATTTCATAACTGTTGTCCACAACTATCAAAGTTGCTCCCACTTCATCATTGCATTCTAAAACATACAAATTTCCCAATTTCTTTCCCTTTGCAAGCATTGACACACATTTTGTTACTTTCCAAAAATCTAAACCGAAATTAACATTGAACACTTGAGTATACAACTAACCTACATAAATCAAATTTATTTGGAGTGTAGGAATATGCCTCACGTCCTTCAATAACCTTTTATTACCATTTCTCAAGGACAATAACACATCCCCCTTTCCTGCAATATCGCATTCCTTGTTATCTCCCAGAAAAAATTTGTCAAACATACCTTCATGATAATTGATAAAAGCACTATGGCATGGAGTAGCATGAAATGACGTGCCAGAGCCAAGTATCCATGAAGCTACTGTCATGTCACCTGTTGAGATAATCAAAACACCATCATCAACAACATTAACTTCATTGTTACTTACCTTGTCTTGAGCCCTTTTTATAGTTCCAACATTTTTTCTTTGTATGTCTTGTTTTCCCATAGAACCAACAAGCACCAATGCGTCCTCTAGACTTCGATCATTTTACTGATTTTGATCTTCTACGATCTTTTTTTCTTCCTTGTTCTTGACTTCTCCCTCTATTGTCAGTTCTTATAGTAGTTAAGGCATTACTGGAAGAAGGCTTTTGATGTTTCCTTCTCATATCTTCACCGAGAAGAGTGGCTGCAACATCATCAAATTTTAATTTGCTTTTGGTAGCTACCAAAGTGCTCACTACCATCACCACACCTTCCCAACTATTTAGTAAGGAACATAATAATAAAATAGCCTTGATCTCATCATCTAAGTTAATACCCACATAAATTAATTGGGTAACTAATGTATTGAATTCATTTAAATGATTTGACATAATACCCCCTTCTTGCATTTTCAAGTTATACAATTTCTTCATGACATACCTTATTTGAAGCTGATGCAATCTCATACAGTGAAGATAATTTATCCCACAACTCCTTTGTAGTCTTCTCAACTGAGACATTAAAGAGCACGTTGCTGGACAACAATAAGAAAATAGTTGCACGAGCTTTTTGATCCATCTTCTCCCAATCTTCATTTGACATAGAGCCCTTTCCTTTGGTTTTTTCCAAGCAAAGCAAGTGCGAGGTCTTGCTTGATCAATAATGACTCCATCTGAACTTTCCATAGTCTGAAGTTCTGACCTACAAATTTCTCTATCTTATATTTTTCTGGATCATTCATGGCTCTAGAAATTCTTCATTGATTTCCTAACAAACCAAGTTTGCACTGAGCTTCTTCATCAAGCTCTGATTCCAATTGTTGAATTTAAAAACAACAGAAAGAAAACAAACAGAGGAATGCATAATACAAACACAAGAAGAAAACAGATTTTAACGTGGTTCACCAAATTGGCTACGTCGACACTAAGTAGGGGATGCTCTCTATATTCATTAACAATACAATTACATACAAACCTCTTTTGTTGTTATATAGCATAAAGCTTATTATATCTTCTTCTAACAAGATTCCCAAATGTAAGACATGCATTGGCATGCACAGGAGGAGACTACAATTTTCCAAACATAGCCAACAATTACATAATTACCACGGTCGCCAGAGTTGGCTTCACGTATATCCAACAAAGGAAACATGCCCAAGTAGTTGATCCAGGTATTGATCCATTTGCAACATTGTTAAAGGATACTCTTCAATGGAATCATTCATGGGTATGTCTGGCGAGGGATCTTGATAGGCCAAAAAAGTGGCAATATGATGCATTTGTAGGGTATGTGGTAGGCTTTTTACCCAAGTGATAAAATGAAAAGAGGTTTTGAGGAAGTCTAAAGTTTCCGCAATATAAATTATTCTTTCCCACTTTGAGATTTAATAAATAATTATTATTTATTTTCTATTATTTAATTCACGACTTCAAGTCTAGTGATAGGTTGATTGAAAAAATCTATATCTATCTTTCAAAGCGAGGGTATCACATTTTTTGAATCAGAAATGCACATACTTACATTCTATGCTACATACTAAGGATTAAAGAAAAATAAAAAATGAATTTCATGAAGTTTTGTTGGATTAAGGTAATTGGTTGTATGAGTTTTATATTTTCCGGGTGCTGGCCAAGGACTTTATCATTGGCCCATTTACTTGGAAAAAAATTACAAAAAAATATGCATCATGCGGACATGGAGTCATGCTTATGTCTAAAATATTATGCAAAATGGCCCATCATTTTGTGGCGGTTAGAGATTGATTCATCTGACACCTACGCTAACTATTTTTCCACGAGAGGTTAAGTACTCTTGCATTGGGGAATTTCAGGCCTTTCATAAATAGATTTAAAATAAAAATAAAAACTTTTAGTAGTTTGGAAACCACATTCAATTTTCTATAGATTCTATTATTACATATTTTGGAAATAATGTGAATAACTTCGTCTCAAATTTTTAAAGTCAAGTTGTCTAACTCTAATTTTTTTTGAATTTTTTTGCCTGCTTGACCTATTTTCCATGGTGATCACTTTTATACCCTCATACAAACTATTTTTGATAGTAGATTCTTTTGGAGATTGTTAAACTTGTAGTGGATAAAAATGAGAAGAATGTTGTAGAAACTAATTTTAATATCACCAAAGTTCATTTAGGTCCATCTACTCATTAGAGGAATGTTTAGAATGTTCAAGTATCAGTTGCAAAATGAATTGAAAGCATGGATAAATAAATAAAAAATGAATGATAAGATAGAGCATTAGGTAAACATTTTAAGTTGGGGCAGTGGGCCTAGCTCGATTGGCTAAAGCATCATGTTGTAGGCAAGAGGTCACGAGGTCTAGTATCCCCACCATCCCCATGGTATCGAAGGGCATGTCGCCCCAGTGCCACCGATCACGTTAAAAAGTTTACTAGGCACACTGCAGTTTATAGGGGAACGGATACCTGACCGATTGCTATAGTCTAAAAATAAAATAAAATAATTTGTTTATATCAAACTCATCATTGATACTTCTACATAACCACTTGTTGATCTACCATCAACTTCATTTGATATCTCTCCACATAGAATAACCTTAGACATCATAGAGAAGATTGGTTAGTTCCATGTTTACGAAAGAGCAATAGATGTCTTGGTGGAAAGAATTACCCTTAATCATTTTCTATACATTCAAGAATTTACGAAGTTCTATAAAAATATTCAAAAAAAAAGGAAGGAATTTGATATTGAGTGTCAAATTGTAAAAAAATAGGATATTGTCTATACTTTTTTATTGAAAGGGGACTAGGAGACTATGAAAATAGAGACAAATATTATATTTAATTAGAAGGTTCTTAGTAAATCTAATAAAATTATTCTTGTAAAGGGTTGAAAAGTATTAAATAAAAATCAATGATTTTAAAAATAATCTATCATTGAGTTTAAAAGATTGATCAATGTTTATAATTTCATTTTGGTTGACCTCATAATTAAATGTGTATCTTTGAAGCTAATATTTTAGAGAAAACTGCAATTCGCCTATCAAATATTGCTATTGTAAATAAAACATTCAAAGACATGATATCCGAAGAGTTATCTAAAAAATATACTTTTGATTGCAATGCACTAGAAAAATTGGGAAACATGTCTATAGCTTTCATCACATTTAGAAGGGAGGTTTCTAGCTTTTAAAACAAACTTGAAGAGATTAATAAAGATTTGTCAACATGGAACTCAAGACTTGATAGTATGTCCTCAATATTGATCATTCCCTTCCCATGTGACCACCTCCTAACTTATTACTTACTCCTCTTTCATCTCCCCTTGTTAGTTCTTCTGATGTCGCTCCCTCTATCACTACTTACCTATTCAAATTGAGAAGAACCCTAAAAGAGTTCAAATAATGTTAGCCTCATTGATGGACCCTCCTTTTCTTGAAACCCTTTGTGTGCCTCCTTTCTTTGAACCTCTAGACATGCCTAATGTTAATGCTATCTCTAGCACTATAATCACTTCCCTTGTCCCTTTCCATTGCATCCAACACCAAGTTTTCTTGATGTCCTCTATCCTACCATTATCAACATCAATATCCATCATCCTCCACCCAAACACAAAACACAATTTTCTCCCCCTCTTACTAACCATAAACCCAAACTTAATCATCCTTTTAACACTTCCTATATAACTCTATCCTTACTCTATCCTTACTTCTCATTGGTTGAGAATTGACCTTTCTGTTATTGTCCTTACTCTTATTTTGATTGTTAGCGATCATTATAGTTTCTCGTGTATATTTATGATTAGACTTCCTCTCTTGAAGCTTGGATGCTTAAGTCCGTAAATATAGTAACACCATCAACAATCTTCACATAATCACCAACACTTACCTTGCATGACATTTACGATGTCGTTGTAGCTATAAATAACTCCTTATGTCTTGTTGTAGGTGAGATGCCTAGTACACCTCGAACTGTAGTCCCTCTCATGACTTATCCTCCTTCCCTACGTATTTAGATTGAAAGGAAGATTCTTTGTTTGAGGATAGAGCTTTTACATCCGTTGAATTCGTCAAAACATCAATTTTATGTGGACTCTTCCGATGAGCGATGTGGAAAGGACGAGCAAGATTCAAAGAATGACAACCACGGTTAACTAAAGGCCAATATAATCATGGTTAGCCTCGTCATAAATAAGACAAAACATAAAGTATGTAGGAAGCCAATAATCTGAATATTCTAGAAACCAAGATGAAGTGTTTATTAAACCCAAAACTGTCTTTAGTTCCATGGGGAATGCTTTCCAATCTGCTCATTTTTAAGTCAATTTTGCTTTGATGAAGTTAAAATAGGTGGCATATGTGCAGTTGGACTACAATAGCAATAAAAGTACCTTGGTGTGCAATGGGTACACCCGAAGAGATGTGCAAGATAAGATTAGGGAAAAATTGGCTTATTTTTTTTTCATATATTTACAATGTATAGGAGTCATTATAGTATTAATTTTATTTTATATTTTTATTATATATTTTTATTTTATTTTATGTATTAATTATTATATTCATCACATACTCTCTAACATATTAACATACATTTAGTTTTTTTCTCCTATTCTATCCAAAAATCAATTAAACTATGAGATATGGTCTATTACTGTTAAAACAAAAATAATTATATTAATTAAACATTATATTAGATTTATATAATATAAAAGAAAATATGTAATAATAAACATAATCATAATTTTAGATATTTAAATTAGAAAATATTGTATTTTAAAGTACACATAAATATGCAATTATTACTTAAAATTTCATGAAAAAATAACAACAACAAAAAAATTCCCCTCATGATAACTATAAAACTAAACATAATAACATATTGCAAATTATTTGCAGTTACCCACATGGTGGGGACCCTTGTAATAACAAAATAAATAAATAATATAATGTATATATAATTAAAAATGTAATTATAGTATATATAATGTAAGATGTATTATAATTAAAGCTAAATTTTATATTAGATTTATATAGTATAAAAGAAAATATATCTAATAATAAACGTAATCATAATTTTAGATACTTAAATTAGAAAATATTATATTTTAAAGTACACATAAATATGCAATTATTACTTAAAATTTCATGAAAAAATAACATAATGCAAATTATTTGTTGATTTTATTTTTTGTCTTTCAATACTAATTAAAATAGAACATATTAATATAAAAATAAAAATATATATTAACATGTTAAATCTATTTGCTAATATTTTTCAATCTAATATTATTTATAAAATATATAATATAATGTAATATATAAATACAGATATAAAAAATAATATATAAATATTATATTATTTTTAAAAAAAATTTAATAAAGAGGGAGGTAAAACATTGAATTAGAACAACATTACAAAAGCAGAAGAAAGAAGCCACAAGGGGCCCAACAAAACAAGAATTAATTCACACCCAAGAAGTGCCTCATATCCTCAACAACCCACTCCTCAAGAATAGGGGCCATGTCATTAGGAAGATTGCCCCAACCATCCACATACCAAAAATCAGTCCTCTCTGTCGCCCATCTAGCCAGTCCATCAGCAACCCTATTCCATTCTCGCGGAATATGGTGGAAAACAATGGACTCCAGAGAAGAGCACATAGAAATAATCTGCTTGACAACCACAACAAGCTGCCAATTCATATCCTCCAACTGCTGCTTATGCAACATATCAATAACCACCTGAGAATCAGACTCACAAATGATCCGCCACCACCCAAGGCCAACTGCATGCTCAATCGCCATAAGGATAGCACTAGCCTCCATAAGATTATTGGTATGCAAACCACAATACATAGAAAAGAAAAACACCACCACTCCCAAGCTGTCTCTACCAATACCACCAACTCTAGCATGCCTAGGATTACCCCTAGATGACCCATCTGTATTGATTTTTAGCTCACCTAGAGTAGGCAGACACCAGAAGCCATCACGAGCCACCCTCTCACGCCCATGCCTACGATGCACATTGCCCAAATTTCTCCTATCCCCAACAACAAGACCCAGGGAATTAACAACACCCAAGACCCTAGGATCAACTGGCACAGACAAATCACACTTTGTAGATAAAGTCTCCTGCAAAGCCCCAAGAATCCGCCTCCAAAGTTGCTCCAAGATCAATTTTTTATCCAAGAAAATTCATCTGTTGCACTCCAACCAAAGATGCCAAACAATCAAACTAGGGCCAATGCTCCAAGCAATTTTAAGAAAAGAGGTTTTGGCAGGAGATGATCCCTGTCTCCTCCAAAAATCAACCAAGGTAGAGACATGGCAACACGGTAAGCTCCAGAGATTCCACCAATGATGCCAAATATCCTTAGCAAAGAAACACTGAAAAAAGAGATGCGAGTAGCATTCCTCATGCTGACCACACAAAACACACATGGAAGGGCCCTGGAACCCCCGTTTCCAAAGATTGTCCCAAGTAAGACACTTACCTTGGACAACGAGCCAAGAGAAAAAATTACACTTAGGCCAAGCAAATTTATTCCAAACATGCTTCCACCAAGGAACCTCAGAGCTCCCAAAGACTTGTTTATCCAAAACCTGATAACCAGAGGCAACTAAAAATTTACCTCACAAATATGGACCCCAAGCAAGCACATCTCTCCCAAGAAGAGAGTTGCAGGCACGATCCGAAAGAATCTTAGCAAGCACTTGACGATCCTCCAAAACCCCCCCAGGAGGCCAATCCTGAGGGTCCTTCCACCTAGACATAGTAATTTGACTCAAAGAATGTTGAGATTTGAAGTCAGCCACATGACACCAACCCGCCTCCTCAAAAATCTAGCACAAGTCCTGAAGGTGGGGATGAGAAGACAAAATAGGGGGATGACCATCCCAAGAGTCATGCTAGAAGAGAGCTTCCTGACCCCCATTACAAATCCAAAAGAGGCCCTGTTTCACAAGCTTGGCACCCCGTTTGAGGGTACTCCAGATCAAAGAACCTTTCCCCTCCAGACTGAATCTTACAACCTCCATGCTTTCCACCGCACCCAAATATTTGAGGGTAAGAATTTTAGCCCACCACATATGCTGTTGTGAACACCAACGCCAATACAGCTTAGCAGCCAAGGCCTGCCCATTCAAATCAGTTCATCGTAGACCAAGACCCCCTTCCTGTTTCGGCCTACATACAACATCCCATTTAACCAAGCTCCACTTTCTATGAAGAATGTTGCCAGACCACAGGAACTGACGAGACAGTCTCTCGAAATCTTGAATAAAACTTGATGGAGCAGAAAGAACAAAGCACTTATAAAGAGGGAGAGCCTGGATCACAGACTTAAGAAGAGTCACTCTTCCAGCTGAAGAAAGCCACCTATAAGTCCAATGGCTGACCAATCTTTGAAACTTGTCAAGGGTCTCTTGCCAAAACCTTTTTGGGAGAGAACGAATGGCAAGAGGGATTCCAAGATAGAGAAAAGGAAGTGAACCGATCTAGAAATGAAGAATACCTACTAATCTCCTTTGGATACTCTTAGGAGTATGAAAGAAGTAAATGAGAGACTTCCCCTCATTAATGCACTGCCCAGAGGCCACCAAGTAGCTGTCCAAAACATTGCGCCAGTTCAAAGCCTCCTCAACCCTTGCCCTACCCATCAAGGCAGTATCATCAACAAACTAAAGATGAGTCTGAGGGGGAAGATCATTTCCCCAATTCCAACCCTGAATCAAGCCACTTGCTACCTAAGCACGAATAAGCCTTCCCAATCCTTCCACAAGTAGGATGAATAAGTAGGGTGACAAAGGATCTCCTTGTCTGAGGCCTCTAGAAGCACCAAACAACTCAGTGGGCTCACCATTGAGAAGCATTGAGAAGGAGGAAGAAGTAACACAACTCCTAACCCATTCAATCCAATCACTAGCAAAGCAAAAGCTCCAAGAATCTTGAATAGAAAGCTCCATTTAACACGATCATACGCTTTTGCCATGTCCAGCTTGATAAACATAGATTTTTCTTTTGAGGATTCCATAGAATGGATGGTCTCAGCTGCAATCACAACACCATCCATGATCTGTTTACCAGCAACAAAACTCCCCTGCTCCTCAGAGATTAACTCACCAAGCCAAGGTTTCAGCCTTTCAACAATCAACTTAGTAATAATCTTATAAACAACTTATTCTGATGATCCCATAATAGTGGTTTACAATTTTTAGCCAAATTTGGACAAATTATTATTTTTACTTCAATCTTCACATTCGAGGGCACCCTATAAGCGTACTAAGCCCGAAGTGAGGAATTTGAAGATGGTGCAAACTAGAATCTCATGGAATTTTGCAATACGTAGATTCTAAAATTATTTTAAATTTTGGAATCAAATTGCGCCTTTTTCCATCTCCCACAGCCCGGACAGAAAACAACATTTTTAAAAGAGTGACACATCATTATAGCATAGCTTTTTCTATGGGATAAATTCAATTCTTTCAAATTTAGATATGTAACTCCAATATCTAGTGCTTCCCACTTGGATTTATATAGTTTTTTTATTGAATATTTTTTTTCCCTTAATCAAGTTTCCAGAGATCAAACTAATTACAATTTAGACCTAGCATGGCAGGTATAACCATTAACTTTTTGTATATATCAAAATTCAGATTTTTACTTTTTTGTTAGATCAAGGACTTCAATAGTTGGTGCACTCATATTTTTCAAATTTTTTTTTGATAATTTACTATTTTTCCACATGTGAAGAACAAAGACATTCATTTTCAATGAAAAAGCTATGTTTAATAAAACTAAAAAAACAAATACATAACAAAACCAAAACATATTAAAATTATATTCGTTGGATAGCTCGTTTCGAGGAATACAATAATCATTTGAAATAAATTTTAAATGAATTCATTTGATCCCCCAAAAGCTAAATCAAAAGTGTTTTTTTATCAGCATTTTGATAGGTGTAAAGGAGACTCATTTATAGGTATGGTTTAAAACTAAAGAAGTTCTATCCAAGGGGGTTTGATCTAAGGTGATTTGATCAAACCCTCTTCAATTGGAATCCTTAAAATGGAACTTTCTAAGGCTTAAATCATTATATTTTCTAAAAGTATGTGATTTCAGCAAAAATCAGCTCCTCTCAGAAATTGTAAACCACTATTGTCGCAACATCCATTACATAATGCAATAGGCCAAAAAAGATCCAAAGAATTAGCCCCCTCCTTCTTTGGAATGAGAGCTAAAAAAGTTGCATTCAAAGACTTCAACATTTGTTTATTCATGAAAGATTCCTTAACAACCTCTAAGAGGTCCAACTTAACCACCTCCCAAAACTCCTGAAAGAATTCAACAGGGAGTCCATCAGGCCCCGGCGCTTTACCTTTCTTCATCTGGAACACAACATTCTCAAGCTCCAACAAGGTAATAGGAGAAAGTAATGATTCATTCATTTCATTAGACACCAGCTGCGGGATACAATTCAGAATCCTTGTTTCAACCTCCTCAGCTAGAGGCGAATCCTCAAAAAATAATGAAGAGAAATACCAAATACATTCCGCAGAGATAGAAGCAGAAGAGGACAAAATTTCCCCATCAAACAACACAAGAGAAGAAATAACATTACCTTGCCTCTGGTCTTTAACTGAGTTGCGAAAAAAAGAAGTATTCCTATCACCAGCCTGAAGCCATTCAATATGGGACTTTTGTTTCCAAAAAAAATTCTTCTCTTAACTCCCATTCCTCTACCTCTTTTGTTGCAGCAATCTCTAACAAACTCAACTCTTTCCTTAGGCCTTGATCATGAATATGCCTGGCGATTAAGTCCAGATTATCCCAAGCCTTCTATTTTTCATGAAACAAATTACCAAAATGTTGCCTATTCCATCTTTTCAACTTGTATTTGACGTACTGTAACCTCTTTGAGAATGAGTACATAGCAGTGCCATAAGTTGGCTTCCCAAGATCCCACCAGCTAGAAATCATATCATGAAGAGACTCATCCCAGAGCCACATGAGTTGGAACTTGAAAGTCTGTCTAGCACATCGTTGAGGCACATCAACCACAAGCTTAATTGGCCAATGGTCAGAGCCTCGACAATCCAATATTTCAGAGCTAATCATCCACCTATCCCCCATCCAAAAACTAGATACCAAAAATCTATCTAGTCTTTTAGAAATAGCAGTATCTCTAGTTCTCCTATTATTCCATGTGAAGACTCCATTAGTTGGCTTGACATCAACTAACCTCAAAAGAGCCATATTATCCTGCAAGAGCCTAGAGGAAGGCTCCAAATGAGCACTACCTCCTCTCTTCTCTTCTAAAGAAATGATAGCATTAAAATCACTAGCCAGGATCCAAGGCAGGTAAGGATCCAAAGACCTCACATGTCTAACATGATCCCACAGCTGTACTTTACCTTGGAAATCAATCAGAGCATATATATTAGAGAAAATAACTTTCTCCCCTGACTCTAAATGAGAAGCAACACAAGAAATCGAACTCTTACAGGAGATCCACCAAATTGGACTAACCTTTCGGGGATCCCAAAAGCAAGCCACTCCACCAGAATTACCAAAAGCACCCACACATTGACATTGGCCATGACCCCAAATCTTAGGAGCCACACCTAACTTACTATCCACTGATAACTTAGTTTCCTGCAAGAAAATCACATCCGTAGAATGAATGCGAATCAAATCTCGAATAGCCTTTTGTCGAGGGATGCTATTCATACCCCTCACATTCCAAGAAAGAACTATCATCGTTGGGGTTGGGAAAAGTGAGCATCAATAGTCTTCACCGAACCAGCCTCAACCAATGTCTCTCCATCAAGCTTCACCTTTTCTTGGTCCTTTTTACGACCAACCTTAACTGATTTCTCAAGAATCCCTTTCTTAAAAGATTTTTACTGCACACCCAGAATAGAGGAAGAAGGTTTAAACTTACCTAAATCAGGGCTATCCCGAGCCTCCGAGTAGACCTTACCAGCACTAGAGGGGCCACCAGAATCAACAACCCCCCCATCCCCTGCACCAAGAGCTAGAGCGGAAGGACCTAGACCAGACACCATCTGAGGATCCTGGTCACCAAGTTGATCCACTCCAGGTATCACCGAAGGCTGTACCTCAACCAACTCCTTAGAACCAGAGCCATCCACCGTCTGCATGTTAGCTGTAAACCCTTCCTCTTGAACTAACTCATCCAAAGCCTCAAATCTATTGAAAGTCTCCCCTTCCTGTCTATCCTGGAAAGGCCTCTTTTGGCCCCGTCCATGATTACGAGGTTTAACTGGAACAAAACCATCTTTGTCTGCTGCCATTCCCTGCATAGGATCCTTACCCTTTTCCACCCTCAAATTAGATTGGGAACCCGCATTATTTGCACCTCCCGCACCAAAAGCCCGAGGACACCTCCGCTGCAGATGCCCATATTCATGGCATAATCGACAACGAAAAGGCAACATTTCATAATCCAAAGGTTGAGTCCGGGAATTAGAGCCAACAATCAAATCAATAGAATCGGGTAGAGGTTGACTCAGATCAATCTCGACACAAACCCTCGCATAAGAAAAGATCCTCTTATCTAAAGTATGTTGAGAAGGACCAATAGGCTTACCCAACAATAAAGCAATTGATTGTAATATATCAGTTCTCCAACATTCAAGTGGCAGCCGAGGAAGGCGAACCCAAACCGGAACCCTAGAAGGCAACTCTTCCGCCGAATTAAAGCCAGCATGCCATGGTTTTATGAAAAGACCTACTTGATTATAAAAATAAGGTCCCCCTTCAAATGCCCTATTTTGATCAGCAATGCACGAGAAATCAACCAGAAAGAAATTGTTTACAACCAACATAACATCAAAGTCACCCTCTGGAGACCATGTCTTGCGGATCCAAGTGTCCAAGAAAGAAAGAGAAACCCTCATCCCCATAAACTTACAAATCAAGACATGTTTGTTGTAGTAATCCAGATCTTCAGCGACCACCTCCGATTGAATCACCAACATAGGACGAACTTGTGCCCTCTCCAAGCATCCATTTACCTTATGCATTTTAAAGGTATTCGATTTTGTCCAACCCTCTCCAAAGGAAGCCCCATTACTAGCCTCTGTCATAGCATTATCTCCCTTCACCTCACCAATCGATGCATTCATTGCCATTGAAACCACCCACCAAAAGCACCAGCCAAAAACCCCAAACCAAAACCAGCCCACCGCAATTACATGCAAGAGAAAATAACTTCAAGAAACACCACCCAGCACAAGGAAGCAAATAGAGCTCCACCCGGTGACCCGTGAGGAGAAGGAGATGTGAGACAATGGCTTAACCCGATACGTACCACCTCCCAATAGCGACACCAAGCAAATCGATGGAAGCCAACACACATAAGAAAAGAAGAAAGCGACCACCTGGCCCCAACGGCACCACACCCAAAGCCCCAAATGTTATATTTATTTTAATAATATAAATATTATATTATTTTAATAATATATAATATAAATATAAATATAATTAGAAGAAATAACATATAAAATAGAAATTAATATAATATACATAAAGAAAAAAAAGTAATAAATGTAATTATACAATTTAATACACCCATAAATAATAATTAATGAACATTATATATGATTTAAAAACTATATAAAAAAATCAATCACAAAAATGTATCTATGGCTAAAAAAATTACCGCCAGCAAGAAAAAAATTAAATTTATCGTCGATGTAAATATACCTAACTATCAAATATACCTAACTACCTACCGCTCATAATGCTCAAACATCAAAAAAGAGAAAGATTAAAAAAAGACTAAAAGAATTCAGTTGGTAGTTGAGTTAAGTTTGATCTATTTTTTCTACTATAAAATTATAAAATTATTAATTATAAATTTTTAATCATTTTATGTAATTAATAGTTTTATTTTAAAATATAATATATAATAATAGATATAACTAAATTATTTATAATTAAAATATAATCCACATTTCATATAATAATTTAAATCAAATTTTATAAACTTATATATAATATTAATTATAATTAAAAAATATTGGTGAATTATTGACGGTGAATTTTACTTGGTGGTGAATTGTTGACGGTGAATTTTCCTCAAGATGAATTGCTGGCAATGAATTTTCCTAAAACCAAATTTTATATTAAAAATATATATAAAAAATAAATTTTACCTTAAACAAAGTATAAATCAAATATTAATTAACTAGAAAATAAGTTAAATTTTAAATCAAAATATAATCAAATTTTTAATTTTTTTAAATTATACTAATTTAAATATAATAAATATAAATTAAATATATTAATTACGTTATTAAATAAATTCTTAAAAACCTAAATGCGTTCACTATTAGAATATTGGCAGTAATTTTCATTTTAATAAACATACTCTGAAACCCTAGTAAAAACCTTATTTTGAGGCTGGAGAAAGCGCAATACCAGTGAGGATGATAAATACAATCATCCCTTTTACTTGTGTTGACCGGGATAATAAAGGCGCCCTAAAGTGATTTCGGGGATAATACGTTGCATTTGTTTATGACCGGACAAACCAAAAAAAGAGAGAGCCGCGGAATAAAATTTACGCTTTCCTCCGGAAAAAATATGAGATATTTCCCACATAGCATCGGTTAAAAAACAGCCGATGAACGACAGAAGACGGAACCGGAAAACGAGACGGCACTCACAAAGGGAACGGAAAAATAGCGAAAAATGATAAACGACTGAGATTCATTTAGTAGTCGGCAGGTTTAGATCAAACCATTGATGGGCAATTTTAGGTTCGTCTTTTTCAAATAGGATACGCCTTCGGCGTAATAAGAAAATAATGATATGAGCTATAGAACCAATGAATTCCAACTAAGTAAATTTTAAGATTAAAAGCCATACTGAGCTATAATTACGTATTTTGTACAAATACTTTCATCCGAAGGTTACAATAGCAATGAGAAGCGACAAAAAGATCGATATTATACAGTGACACCGTCAATAAGCGAGTTTGACTGGGAAATGGAGGCATCTGTGCTGCGACTGTAATATGGAAAAGAGTTCCAAGTACTGCCGTGTGGAGTCGTATTTAAATAAAATGGAGAGTCAAAATCTGGTATTGGGGCTTCTTCTTCAAGTATTTGGAGAACTTGTCTCATGCCAAGCCTGCCTTCTGGCTGAGGATTGGAACAGATCAGCCCAACTTTGAGCACTCTCCATCCCACCTTCGAGATATTGCCCACCAAGATTTGTGTCCGCTGCATCCATAAGACTCCCTGTGGCATGCAACTCTCTCGCCCAGTCCACCATAACTGTTTGATCAGATTGGGGGGACAGATCGACAGGTGTCCTTCCGCATGCTACCTCCAACATAAGTATACCAAAGCTAAACACATCTGTAGCGGGGCTGGTCTTTCCTGTGTGTACGAGCTCCGGTGCGATGTACCCCAGCGTTCCTACCACATGAGTAGTGTGTGAGTTTTCGTTATGCTCGTACAGACGGGCAAGCCCGAAATCCCCTAGCTTTCCCCTGAGCTCTGAGTCCAGCAAAACGTTGCTGGACTTGATGTCTCTGTGAACGACGCATTGCTCCCACTCTTCGTGAAGATACAACAAACCTGCAGCCACATCTCTAAGTACTCTGTACCTTTGATCCCAGTCGAGCACCTTCTTTGGGTTTCCAAATATCATCTTGTCCAGGCTCCCATTTGGCATGTAGTCATAAACTATGAATAGCTGTTTTTCCCGCCTGCAGAAGCCTCTGATCTGCACAAGATTTCGATGTTGAAGCCGACCAAGACTGGAGATTTCTGCTATGAATTCCTTCATTCCATCATAGGTTTCTCTAAGGATACATTTCATGGCTACTTGGAGGGCGTTTGTGGGAAGGACTCCTCTGTATACCCGACCGAAACCTCCGGATCCCAAAAGTTCTTCCTCTCGGAAACCGTTGGTTGCAATATATAGGTCTTTGTACTTAAACCTGTGAGGCCAATACTCCATTTCCCATTCTTCGATAACTTCTCCGTACTGGGTTCTCTTCAACCGCACAAGTGATGCTGCCACCAGCAGGAGGATGAGGAAGACGCAAGCTGTGCTAATGCCAGCTATCAGTCCGGACTTTGAGCTCTTGGATTTTTTTTGTATAAAGGACTGAAGATTAGAAATATTCAGGAACTGGGCGGTTCCGTTTGTAGTAAAGCTCCAGGCCAGGATGTAATTCTCTTCAAAACTGACTCCCGTAGCTGCTGAGAAACCAATGTAGATTTCTTCTTCAAGGATGTTAGACAGGGATATATTTTTCGTATATAAGAGTGGTTTTTGTGGGCGATCAAGACCAGCCTTCGCAATAGTGACTTTGAGCTCGTTTCGAAGATTGTCATAATCAATCCAAGCTTGAATACTGTGTCCGCTGTCGAGATCCAATTCCTGGAATCGGCTGCTGTTAATCCAGTAGCCTGCAGGCGTAGAGTTTGCAGACCTGAGGTCGTTGAGGTCCACGCCAACATGGTTGTTGTCGATATCCCTAAGTTCCAAGTTCTTTAATGTGTCGAGCTCGACTGCAAACAGATGATTAGAGGCTTGTCCCATGGTTGAAATATTGCTAATCAAGCCAAGGTACGGACCTGCTAAAATTCCCTCTAGAGATCTGTTGGGCGTCATTATAAACGCCAGTACAAACCTAGATTGTGATTCCAAAGAAGGAACAATGCTAAACACGAAAGTTGTGCTGAAAGAGAAAGTCGAATTCAAAGAGCCATGAGCTTTCATACGCACAGGATGTCGATGGAAAGCACGGCCCATACTATACTGAGATCGTTGATTAAGGGAGATGGCATTGGACTGCACTGAAGCATTACCAAACAATTCGAGAGTCGACGCATTGAATTGGCTGAAGATAAAATTTGTCTGGGGTTGGACGATAAGCGAGGTGGGGAGGAGAAAAAGAAGAACCACACTCACACCTTCCACTGTCGAGCTCCAGCTCGACATCGATTTTCTGTTCGAACTTAAGACATAATCAACAACATATATCATAATCAAAAAGAAAAAACTCACCGCATTTTCCCATCAGATTGAAATAATTCTTTCCATAGAAGCCAAAATTGAGATAGAAATACACCAAAGAATAAGAAAATAAATTTCAGTAATCCAAGCTTACAAAATGGAGCAAACATGCCTTTCTGTGCATTGCGAAATTTCGATTGTTTTCGTGTGTTTTCCCTTCTCAGGCCTCAAGCATAATATATGAAAGCTCCCTGGTTCGAATCCCAAAAGCGCTCTGCTTACTCAAATATAAACATAGTGCGAAAAGGGAGACCAAAGTAAAAGCAAAAACGAAAGAATAATATATTGTGAAGTTTCCACGTGTTCATAGGGAAACGTGAGCCCGTCTACTCGTGTACAATAAGTCAAAGGCTTATCTTTCCAGAAAAAAATAAATTTTAACATAAAATCTGATATGGAATTATTCCAGTTATTAGTACCTACTTAATAATTATTGCTAATATTATTAAATCAATTAAATTTTGTTAAAATTTTATACATTTTATTTTTTTAATATTTATAATTATAGATATATGATTGAATAAATTATAATAAAATATTAATTTTAAAAATTATTTGATAAAAAAGTCTTATTTTTAAACATCTTAATTATGTCTTTCATATAATAAAGTATGTACTAACACTAGAAAAATACTCTATCGTATATCTTAATAAAAAAAACAATCTAACTTTCTTAATGTAAATTATATAAAGTTTCTTTTTTTTAAATGTAAAAAAGATTATCTATTTGCATGACTCCCTCCAAAAATTATGATTTCACAAGCCTATCATGTGATATATTTATTAAACAAGCTAATTTTCAAATATTTATAGTGGAAATTTATTCCACAACAATTACATTCCTTTTGTTATAAAGTTAAAAGAAATAAAAAATAGTTTATATATATATATATATATATATACAGAGAGAGAGAGAGAGAGCCCATGTAGAGAGGGGCCAAATACGAATTAAGGTTTTTAAAAGATGATTCTCATATATGTGTGGTTTAATTAATTTTTCTCTCTATTAAATTATATGATATCTAATTAAATATTTGTATTTTATGTGTAACTATGTGTTATTGTTATATGTTGTGTCAACACAGTGTTCCCTTAGTATTTACATTAGTTTTATGTCATTCTGGTTTTACATTAGCATTATAGTATTATTGTGCATTCTTCAAGGTTCATTTTTATAGTTAAACAAAATGTAACTTATGTCCCATGTATTTATGTTGGGACTTCTTATAGCTATTGGAAAGCTCTTTCAAAGATCCATGTCTAAGTGAGACATTTTGTTATTAAATTTGTTATAGTTTTGCACCTTAAAATTTATTTTTCTTATGCATTTCAAAATGGGATAAAAGTGCTAAAATATTATAATTATTAGGTAACATAATCTATATTGAGCACTTTGTATTCTATTAATTGATATCAATTTCCACTTTTCGGGTTTTCTCCTATTGTTTTATATCTCTTTTATCTTTGATTTCATTTTTTAGAGTTCATCATAAGTAGATCATGTTTTATTATTGTTTTTATTCTATCATCTATTTATATGCACATAGTTATAAGGTTTGGTAAAATATGCTCTTCAATTTCATTCTAAGTCTTGAAGGAGTTATTACCTTATCTCTATGGGTTTGAACTTGGTGAACATAAAGAGAAGGAATAGTGGAAAATCAAAAGGATGAAAATCCTTAAGATTATTGACATGACATGTAATTTTGATGATATTGAAAATGATATTTATTGTCTTAATATGGATAGACTGCACATGCTAACTAGATCAAAATTTGGGAGATGAACGTAGATCTTGGTGATCCTACAATTTGTTACACCCCAATTGTGTAATTACTATTTACTAGTACTATGTAGGGTAAATATGAATATAATGTGAAGTTTGGAGATGAATAAATTGTGCTTGCACTTTGTTATTAATGCATTATGTATGAATGTTATCTCATTTAATGTTATGCAAATGTGTGAAATGGATGGTTATTGAATTGTTTTTTTATTAAGGGTAAAAAATAGGTTTTGATGGGACCTCAAAACCCAGTACAAGCAGTTTTGATAGGATCCACAACCCAATCCAAAGAGGGAAAGCTACTAACAGAAAATAATCAGCAAATCATCGACAGCCAAACATCAACAACCATCAAAGATCAACGATATAACTTGGGTTGCAAACAACAAGAACAAGCAAGGGCCTGAAACCCTTTTACAACTTGGTTTTAACCGAGACCAAAAACCCTTTAAACCACTTTTGATGGGGCCTTAAAACCCATGATAACCTACTTGATGATGTAGGACACCATCAAACCCCTAAGCAAAAACACCACCAGCTTCAACAACCCCACCTCAATAGGGGAGTTAGAAAGCACAATGGACCACTGGTGGCAGTGCCATTGATTGAACTAGAAAGCCAAATCCAAATCCACCTCAAGAGGAAGGAGCTCCCCTCCAAAGGAGAGAGTGTCATGACCAACAAGTCCACAACTGTTAGAAAAATTCAGCACCCTTAACCTCCACTTCCATAGGAGAAGCGTCCATCTCAATAGGAACATCAATTGAGGAAGCCAGATAAAAGCACCTTCCAACTCCACCTCCATAGGATTCAAGTAGAAGGCTAGTGTAGTAGCAAAACAAGTAGCCATACCACCCTTCAACAACACCTGGTAAGAGACTAACATCCACACACAATAGGCCACAAAAATAAACCTTTGAGCCAAAAGCTTGAACAATTGAGGGGGCTCAGCACACTGGGATATAGAGCCACCTAGCAAGTCTCAGCCACCACAACAACAAGGCTAACACAGCCTTTGTAGGAAACACCCACAAACTAGGAAAAGAGGGAAAGAGAATGAGGAAGATAGATCACCCATCCTCCCCTAACAGAGACACCACTAACGTGTCAGCTGAGCCAGGAAGTAGGATCATCCCCCTCGAGCCATGCAACCACCAAAAAAACTCTATCAATAGAAGCATCCGCAAAGGGACCACATCCAAAGCCTCTCCCATCAAGAATACAAAGGACGCATCTACCATCTAGGTCACCATCATTGTCATTACCTACTTTAGAAACAAATTTTGAACTACAGACTACCGCCCGTGTCGCTCTCGTCGCTCCCAGCACTGCAGATTTTGAACTGCAAACTCCTGCCCACCCACCCATGGTTATTGAATTATTATTCTAACTTTGGAGATTTATTATATAAAATGCATATTTTGTTGAATAGCTTACTACCTTGGGCATATGTTAGTGGATGTCGGTATATGTTCAATTCCTCCAGGTGGAGGTGAAGTATCACTCAAGAGAAGATCTTGTACGGGTAACGAGTAATGTAAACTATTTGAGCTTACACACACTATTGTAGAATAATTGAGTCAAGTTATTATGTGGGAAGTTGGTAAGTCATCCTTAGTTGATATGTTTGCATTAGTAAGAGTCTTGTTACTTCTGAGTGCATTGTTACTACTGAGTCATCCTTCTATATGTATATATGTATCAACACATGCATATGGCTGGTAAATGGATATGTCCATATGAATGTATTGATACATGTATACATACGTATACATGTACATAGAGGAATATATATATATATATATATATATATATATAT
>VDFB02052721.1:0-46812 GCA_007258455.2 Sequoia sempervirens | reverse complement strand
TAATCTTTAAACATTGCCTTTGTTATTTCTATTAATCGCTGCTGTTGCTATTTGGAATATAATCGCTGTTTTTACTTTTATTTATGCTTTGGTGATTAACATTAATAATATATATTATTTTTTTTCTTTGTTAACTATCTTCATCATTGTCTTCAATCAATTGAGCGGTGTCATGAAGTCAGCCACAATAAAACTGATTTCATCTTTAATTTCAACCTCAAACAATTATCAATATATTTATCTATTATGGCACTTGTTCTTTAATCTTAAATATCCAAGTAAACTAGATCTTGGTCAGCAATTACAATGGTCGCCATCCATTTGCTCAATCTTCTCTTTGCATCTATTAATGTCATGCATTAAATCATCATGGCATTCATTTCATCTTTCTTGACATCAATGACAACAATTATACACCTTTGGCAATTACTTCGTTCATTTGCTTTGAAATTAATGATTATTAATCCAACAATCTCGTCAATACTCCTTTGACATTAATGATGATTAATCCAACAATTCGGGTGAATATGAGACTGTCAATGTTGGAAGTTCAGATGATCCAAAATTAGTCTGCATTGGCAAATGTTGTACGCCAGATGAGAGGAACAGACTAATTAAATTACTAGTCTCATTCAAGAAGTTATCCAAGCATTTCCAGTTTATTTGCTATAATTTATCTCAAACCCAAACCTGTCTAGAAAGAATTAATTGGTCTTTAACATGATTTCTTGTGGAAAGGGCTACCACACAAGTTTAAATATCGTCATATCACCTAGAGGCTAGAATAAAACTGCTAAACCATTTGAAACGTAGAAGATCAACATCAAAGATTTTCACACTTTGAACCAAGCCTTAGCAATAAAATTAGTGTGGAGGCCTGTTGCTGGAGCCAAAAATAAAACAAAATACATATCCAAAACAAAAGGGTAATATTTCCAAAGGCCCCTAGGCAGCCAACGGTTCCTCTATTGGGGAAACACATCGAGCAGAAACTTAGCTTGTTAAAATATGATGTTTTGTCAAGTAAAAATGAGCAATCAGCAAGCTTTCCAATTTTGAAACAATCAACAATATAGGCAACATGGAACAAGCACCCTCCAAGCACTCAACCATCATCAAGGGGAAATGGCGGCTAAGGTATTGGTCAAGGTAAGAGACTATATTCAACATATCCATTTAACAGGTGGAACTGAGATTTGCTAAATGAATATAAATGTAAGAATGAGAACACAGTGAAACTTCTTGTTGGAAAGGTGCATAAAAATACCGTAATAATTAATGAGACCAATCTACTCTTAGATGGAAACAAAGCACCAGCCAAGACTGGATAACTTGCACCAGCAAAACCATACAACTAGTAGGAGGTTCTTGAGATTGGAAACACATTGCACAGACTTTGAACAAACAAATCCTAGACAGAAATGAAAAGCCATCATCTGGCTAGTTCTGCGTTAAATATATCCAACTGACTCTGGAGCCATGATGTGTGGAACTGTAGAAGCATCAAGATGCACCAACTGCAAAAAGTATGAAAACTAAACATCTCTTCCTCCAATAAAATCTAGAATTCTGGCAGGGAATGGTTCCGCTTAAAACAGAAGATGTTCAATGAGATAGTGGAATTGTTTCACACTTCATCCAAGCCCAAGTCAGAGTCAGCCTAGATTCAGCTATTCTGCCAAATGGAGAACTTTTTGTTTTCTAGAATGTCTTAAGTGAACAGAAGAATTTTCACAGAGGAAGTTTAATAGCTGAAGAAGGACCTAGCTATCATATACCACAATATTAGAATCACATGTCTTATACACCACTGCACGTGTCCATCACAAATTTTGGTGAATCCCAGTCCATTATAGGCTTCCTTAGTTTAGGATAATCTATTAAACTAAAATTCTATGGTGCCAGTCAGTGTAACCCATTTAAATTAGGGAAAGGCAGACTCAAATTAGAGATTGCGAGGGAAATTTTAATAAAGCCTATAAAGAAAATATAGATTTTATCTCTAATAACATTGCCGATCTTTGGGCCATCCTTGAAGTTTACTTATTACTACAGATATGCATGTCTCCCTTCTCATGATAGAGGATAACTCAAAATTAGTGTCAGCATTTAAAATTCATTTTTCCAATGTCAAGCTTCCCTTTTCAATGGCAAGTCATTGAGTTTTATTTGGATAAACTGGGTCTAATTAACTTCTCATAAATTCAGATTTTGTGCACAGAATAATTCACAAAAGTTAATAAAAGAAACATCTATGTTGAATATCATATCCAAAAAACAAGAACGTGTATAGAATCCCTTTCAACTGCATTTTGGTTTTGCATATTTTGGTATCAGCACATTTATAGAAAACATTTAGATAGCTGAAAGTTGAAACATTCAGCTCTTTACCTTTCAGGGGAATACCATCAATAAATTGAAGAACTCGTCCTCAAACAAAACAATTACAAACAAAAATTATGCAATGATTGCAAGTTGGATATGCAGCCATACTATTTCAACAAACTCCCCTACAACTAACAACTAACCACCCATTGCCCCTCCACAATTGACTACCATGTTATTAAATTACAAATGAAGAATACATTGAATCACCAATAAAGACACAGTATAACAACTTCTCACAGTCTTCATGAAGACACACAACACTAACAACAACTATGAGCCACATGCAACTCTTCCTCCGGTCAAATCTCACACAATACACCCACAGTAGACTTGCAATCTCTTCTAGGGATGCAAGCAAAGATTTATAGTTTGGCCAGAATAGCAAACCCATCTAAGAAAAACCTCTCAGCACCCTGAATTTATTCCAGCTATTTTTTATCACATCCAACACAGTTGCCCATGATCAAGATTAACAATTCTGTCAGATGCTTAACATTTCAATGACAAAGGAACCAAAATGCTCTATATTTGGTTCAGCACTTCTTCATTCCCCGCAGTCAAAAAATGAATGACTCTAACAGAGTGTGTAAAATCTGGTTGAAATTAGCTTCCTACAAGTTCAGAATTCATAAGCATAAAGTTTTACAGCAGTAAATAAACATCATATTTACAACACATGGATACACACAGAAGCCCTTCCTACTTCATTTTGCATATAACAGTGGAAACATTATAAAAAATTAGTTAGATAGTTGAACCATTCAGCCTTGTATGGATATAAACAGTAGCCCTTTCTGCTTCATTTTGCACGTAACAGTGCAATGAAATTTATACAAATTCGTTAGATAGTTGAACATATCAGTTTTCTATAAATACGAACAGAAGCCTTTCCTACTTCATATTGCATACAAAAGTACAAAACAATTTATACAAATTAGTTAGATAGTTTAACTATTCAGCGTTCTACCTTCCTTGGAATACAGCAAATAAATTGAGGAGGAGACCAGCACAAGGCAAAACAATTACAGACAAAAACTATTTCACAGTTGATGGCTGGATGTGCAGTTGTACTACTTGAAAACACTTCCCCTACAACTAAAGCCTAGCAGCTAACCACCCATTCTAGAAATTCTTAAATGCAGCAAAGTCTACCCGCCTCTTAGAACATGAACTACTACTAGCCTAATATTGCTTGTAACTAGAAATAAAGATTCAATATTTAGAAATTACAATTGTTTATTATTATTAAGCAAATCTCATTGATGAAAAGTCACACAATCTTGTTTAAGAGTTGTGCCCTAAGGATCTGTAATCCCCGAGTTCAACCTTCAACTTAATCTAAATGCATGCTTTCTGACCAAAGAATGCTAGTTTAAATTTGATCGTTGATGTCAGTACTGTATGAATGGGAATCTAGAAACTCCATGACAACCATAGTTTCGGTATGAATTTGGCATCAAGGTAAAAGAAAGATGTACACACCACACCCTTTTCAAATATGAGGCCTGATGTCCATTCAGACTCTGATGCGGAGTCATGTACCTCAGGGAACATTGGATCCTCTTGCTGCTTCAACCAGCACTGCATTCACAAAAATATAATTAGGAACTCTCTGTGCAACAATTTGAGCAGATTATAAAGTGATTGATAGGAAAAACAATATCCTTGAACATAGCACAAGTGTGGAAGCAAGAAATAATACACTAAAATTTTGTCAAAACTCATGGAAACAACTTCCAACTATGCTTTAAAAAATAAACTCTTAGAGAATCTCACAGTAGGGGACTAGCCTGTCGAAACAGTAACGAGACCTGTTGCTAAACCAATAAATTTCCATTTATAAGTTTAAGTCAATGCTAAGAAACAACCGAACATCTCGAAGATTAAATCAGATAAAAGTAAAACTACTCAAATAATGAACTTGTATCTTTATAAGACTGCAGAAACAATCTGTCCAATCAGCATTGAACAGAAGAACTAATATCCAAAGAATGTTAGTTTTATCAATAAAAACACTTCTGGAAAGGTGTTGCATCAAAGGCCTAAAATTGTTGTCTGATAGACAGTAAACAAGGATGCCAATTGGGCGATAAGCAGCAGAAGCCAAATAAATAGGTTGTCCCATTTGAAAAAGTTGTCGCGGACTATTGCACATTAAATTCCGGGAATTTTACATTCAATTCATAGAAATCTTCAAGATATCAAGAATACTCTATTTGTAAATAAACATCTACATTTGTTATTAGGTTGTTCTTGTAGATTGCCATAGTTAGCATACAGATCTACTGATCCTACCTGATTTTTACATTGTATGTAAACAATTTAGGAGTAATTCAAAGTATTGCAATTGATTTTTCTACAATTGTCTCTAGTGCTGTCTTTTAATTGCGTGTAATAATACTTAGACGAGAAAAAAATGCGGGCGCAACCTATCCGTACGGCTTAGCAAAAGATTTTTTACGCAATTTGGATACTAGGAATTTCTGTAATGATTGATAAGATACAAATCAAACATTCATACCTGTGATACAACAGACTTCTGTTATGAGCCTGTATAAGTGTTAGCGGGCCAATTAATCATAGAAAACTGAGTGGTCCGAATAATGGAGTCAGCTAATTGTTCTGATTATATTCAGACTCCTTTCATGTGCACACGTCGTTCATTGGAATAAGAAAACACGTTAAGAGACACCAGATCCAACAACTCAACAAATGGGTGCGTGATATTTAAGTGGAAATTTTAAGGAAATCTAATGCCCAAACAGACAATTTACATTGGGCAATTCAGAAAACGTGTACGATCAAATAAAAAAATAGATTTTTACGACAAAACTTGAATAAAATCTAAATCCTAGAAAAGACTTACATCCAGCAATTGAGAAAGGAAAACAGAAAAAAAAAAAAAAGAAGAAGAAGAAGAAAGAGTAAAATGTATTTTAGAAATATTGAATGAAATCCATAAACTAGAAGAAGAATTACCTCCCCGAACTTGGCGCCACATCGATTCTTATCGCCACAAAAAACCCAAGAATTGCAGCTACATTTCCCATTCTCCTTGCACATGGATTTACAGGCTTTGCAACAATCTTGAGGGGTGCTGACCTTGAAATCAGTACCCAATTTGACTACCTTACCCCATAGCTCCAAGCGTTCCTGGCCTGTACAACATTCAGGCTGCTCGTTTTTAATATTCTTCTTTTGGTGGGTTTTTGTTAAATTGAAATGGGTATTTGATGAGGCCTCGTGAGGTTTAAAGAGAGGAGAAAGTAGAATGTACACTACTGTGCATGAAATGAACGTTATGAGGAGGAGACTAGTGCAGGGCTTCCAAAGACCTTCGGTTTCCTGCTGTCGCCTCCTCATTTCAAATTCTCAAACTTGTCATCGAATCAATAGGAGGCCCGAAGCTTTCTTAATGGCAGTGAAAATCACAATTCCATAAATGCATTGTATTAGAAAATATTCGTTATCACACAGGTCCATGGCATCCCTTTGACATATTCAGTTTGGCTAATTAATATTTTGGGTGTAAAGGAAAATAAACTTTCCCAAAGTGTTTTAAGCTAGGCTAACTAATTGAATGTAATTAGTTAATTACAGATCAGTTCGAATTAATTAATAATGATTAAATAGATAGTTATATTTGTTAGTTTGAAAACAAAAATGCAAATAAGTATAGTGTTATATAGATTTATGACAAAAAAAATATAGGTTATTAGTGAAGATTTTGGAATTTGATATTTCTGTTATGCTAATGTGATATCTTTATCAAAGAAGTGTTTCAAATGTTGTATTAAATGTGTTTTTGTATGGGATGATGTTTACAAGATTATACCAAGTTTACAAGTATAGATTTTTGTTTTACAGATGGATTTAAACCTATGTTATGTATATTTATACTATGTTGCTCACTTAGTTCACCTTTGATCTTGACCACATATTTCAAGGATTGACCTCTAAGAACATGTTTCCTTAGGACACAAAATAAGCTATATCAAGGTATTTTTAGATACCACTAGTCATTAGATATATTGAAGACAACAAGCAAGCACCTTAAGATGATGTATGCAGATTTGTTACTCCTTTTAGTGCACCAAATCCAAATGTATTGCTTTTGATTGTTCATTTAATACTCTAGGATGAGAAAGGACTTGTAAATTCCAACTACTTGCATCAAAATTTACAAATTGTGTATTTAGTCATCTCAAGGCAAGAAAATAAAGGGTGGCAATTGGCTAGAATTTGAATTTAAATTTTGAAAAGGAAAGGATCAATTCTATGACTGCAAAAATGATGTTAGGTGGGAAAATCATCAAATGTGGGTGGATAAGAACTATATTGAGGTAGGTGTCTCAATAAGTGGGATAAATGCAAGGATTAGGTGAACTTATCATAGCATAAACATATAAGGATAAGATGGGGGCTAAATTTGTGGGGATATGTATGTAGAGGGATAAGCAAAGGGTAGGGGAATGAGTCCAACTTCATACAAGCTTGTTCCATTTATCAACATGTACATTTATCAAGAGATTCTCTCAAATGAGCACAAAACAAAATAGAAAATGGCACAAGTATGCAAATCCACCATTATAATATGATATAATATTGGTGCAGGAGTGTCCAAGGTGTAAGAGCAATCTTGCATCACCCAAAAAAACCTTTATTTTGATTTTTACTTGGTTTGGTGAATAAATTTTCAATGAGGGCTAAAAATAACATGTTTTTTTTTTTTTTTTAGTAAGTTCGCATATGAGCATGTAGGGAAATGGATTTTTTTGCAAGGCTCCAAAATGGTAAATTGTACACTATGGGTGAGTTTCAAGTCAATATTAGCTTTGGAATTGAAGATAATAATTGTTCAAGTTTCTAAAATCTTAAAAAAACTTGAAATTGGGATTTGAGGCCTTAAATGACTTTTTCTAGGCCCAAAAGTTGGCCACAATCCATTTACAAATTTTGGGCATCATAGAGCACTCCAAGCACTACTGTATAAAAAAAACAAGCTCAAACGAGTGCCCAAATCAAAACTTATGGCTCTTGAAAGTTGACCTATCTTAGGGAGTTGGGAGTTACAAATTTAAATTATGTTGGAATGTGCCAAAAAGGACGGAAGGCATATTTTTAACAAATTCCATGAACATTTTGGGGAGTTACACTTCTTAGGCGTGGAAGGATTGATATTAACAAGAACAAGAGCTAAAAGAAGGCTCATTCAAAACTTGGTGAAATATGGGTGAAGATGCAAGTTGAAGGGTTGCATTTCTAATGTTGTTTACAAGTATTGTCTCCATGGATAGACAGGCAAGTATGATTTTTTAAATGTAATTTTGTCTTCATCTTATCTATTTTATTATTCATTTATGGATTTGGCATATGATTTTACTATGTATTTTTGTCCTAATGTACTTGAAGGTGGCATGGGCTTAGTTGTGCCTTCTTGTGACCTTCTTTCAATATTTTTCCACCTTCTTCTCCTACTATCTAAATGGCTTGTGTGTCTTCTCATCCTACCTTCACACTTGTTATCCTCAAATTTTAAACTCCATTTTAAAACTTTTAATCCTCTAAGTAGGAACTCATCAATCAAACTCATATTCTCAAAATTTGTGTGACTAATTTCATTTATTCTTATGTCTTCTATCATATAAACTTGATCAAGTCAAATTCAAGCACTTCTAAGAAAAAATTATTAATTTTCAATAGTCTTTGATCATTTAAATTTGTTTGAGTCAAGTCATAAGAGGTTGTACACTAGATGTGTCATTAATATAATATTATAAGAATTTTAGTTTCTTGTACATCAAAATAATAATATATAGGCAATGTAGTGTCATGAATTATATACCTTTTCAATTTCACTTGATGTTTTATGCCCACATTGGTGTCCATTCCCTTAGTGTTTGTTTAGGCTCATTTTAACCCTTGCATCAGCCTTCTTCCTACTCAAGGTGCTCATGCCTTCTTTTTTAGGGTCCCTTCTTCATATCACCTTTATATCGAACCTGTGTTTTTCTTATCTATCATTTTTTTTAGAATAAATTACCTGGACTCTAGTGCCTATCATAGACATTCATGCATTGTGCTAGCATCTTGTGTTTCCACTCAAGTCACCTTCCCAAGTCAATGGAAATCTCTCAAAATGATTCCAAACAATTCGTTGGTAGTCTTCCTTTCCCTCTTTTCATTTTTCAAACTAATATTTCATTTTTCCAACTCTCTTTAATATCTCTCTTGGCTCTCTTGGCTCTCACAACACTCTTAAATTTACACACAACTCTCTTAAGCTAGTTTACAACATTCTCTCTAACTCTCCTACTCGCTTTGGATTTTATCAAGCCTCTAAGGTAATATTATTCTTTTGTTATCAAGTATTTATTCTCTTGTGTCCCCAAGCACCTTGGGATTATTACATCCCCTCTCTCTCATCTTGCCATTTTTCTTGTATTTAGATGCACTTAGAATAAGAATAAACACATTATTTTTTTATCTATCAATCTATATTGATTTTTCGTGGAGGTCAAAAGACCAAAATGGGGTTTGATTGAGGCAAGCCCCTAAACATCTCCAACATTTTTTTCATCTTTTTGTGTTTGTAGGTTAGCTAGATTTTGGAATTCGAGTCATGCATTATACGAATTTTTGGTGTGATTGGTAATTGGACATTCACACAACACGTTGGTGTCATTGATTGAAACATCTAGTTTCGATCTTAGGTTCTCCATTATTCATATTTTTTATTTATTTAATTAAAAATATTAAATTTCTTTTGCCTATAGATAATTTCACCATACATTATACGAGGACATTCACACAACACATTGGTGTCATTGATTGAAACATCTAGTTTTGATATTAGGTTCTCCATTATTCATATTTTTTATTTATGTAATTAAAAATATTAAATTTATTTTGTCTATAGATAATTTCACCAATTAATTTTCTTTAAGCATCCTAGCTAGTTAATTTTGTTTGAGTGTAATTAGTGAAATTTACTCTCAAAGGAACCTAAATTTTCCTTTTGTTGGAGTCAAAATATCTACATTATATTTTGGTGAACCTGACGTGAATACACTTCCTTATTATTGTGGTTCATTACATTTCGGTGAAACTAATGTTTTACAACAGTTCTTTGTTGTTGTGGTTCACTATATTTTGATGAACCCATTGCTCACACTTAAAATATTTTTAGAAATTTTCATATAAAAAATGATAAAACAAAAGTTTTCTTCAAAAAAAAATTCCTTTCTAAAAATATTTTTTGGGTCATTGTCTCGAACCCCATTTCATGTTGGATCAAAAGAGAAATAATATGACGACCTTTGGCTAACTTTTTTATTTATTTCTTAAATTCTACTTATTATTTCTAAAATTAATTTATTTTTTTTTATTACGTCACTTTCTAGCTTTGTTCAAAATGTTCATGATGTTTCATTCCAGGCATGTGATGGTTAGCTCTTCATATGTCACTCTATGACTTTGATACCTCTCATGAAATTCCTCCTATTTCTAGGATGTTTTTTTGCAAGAGGATGAAATCATTGATACCTTTCTTAACATTACTTTACTTTCTCTTCACACTAATGATCTCCCTTCTAGAGATGAAGCATTAGTTGGTGAAGACTCTCACCTCACACTTGATCCTCCATGGATGGATGTTGAGCATATTTCTTCCATTCCTTCTCTTACATCTCATATTCCTTAAGAAAATAATAATTCAATAATTTGTAATGGATTTATCCCACCTGTTAAGGGGATTTTGGATGTCTATTAATTTTCAAAATAAACCTTCTTGACTTAAAATATTTGTGGATGCAACACCCAATTCACCTCAACCTTCACACCCTAAAATATTTTTGCATGCAACACCTAATTCTCCTACATCTTCTCATCCTATAATATTTTTTTTTGGTGTTCCTAACACACCATGACCTCAACGTTATTATCTTCATGTTGCTAAGTATATTACTTGTAACATTCTTATGGCTAATGACTATACATCAGTAGTCCACACATATAACAATCAAATAAATAAATAAAAATTATATTACAACATCTCTTTTACTTTATCAACCTATTCTTTGATCTAAACTTAAACCTCTTTCTTAGTCCCTAAGAGAGTATGATCTAATTGAGAAAATTAATGTTACTCCTACTAAGATCTCTCTTTGGGACCTTTTTCAAACTTCTCCTATCTATTAAGGTATGCTTCAAGAGGCTCTAGAGAAGATCTGTGTGCCATCTTCTGCTAGATTGAATGATGTGAATCCTCTAATCGAATGTATTCATTATGACACTCTAGACATTATATTCCATAAACATGAACTTACTCCTCTTAAAGTACAAATTAAATCTAATCCTCTTGTGTTGATTGTTGTATTAATATTGTAGGTATCAAATGTGCTCTCATTGATCTTGGATCAGCTCTCAATGTTTGTGGGGTTGATTTTTTACCTCGTATTCTTGTAGATCATTCTTATCTTTCTACTACATCTATCTTTATTTTTGGGTTTGATAATGTTGGTTGATAAGATCTTGGCATAGTAATATTTGTAAGGAAGCTAAGGTAGCAGAACAACTTCCTACACTAATCTTGGGAGGAAAATAATGTAAAAATTTTACAGATCTTTAACAGTTACAGAAACTTAAACAGAAATAGACATAAATATCATGCATACCACAACACAATGATTTACGTGAGGAAAACCTTTCAGGAGAAAAACCCCACACTCCAAAAACCACCCAATATATTATTCAGTAATCACAAAGATTACAATATACTTGCAGAGCAAGCTTCTCACAGGAGTATCACCACTCAGAGATCCAAAGACAACATGGTTGCTATTAGACTCTCAAAATACATTGCAATACATAGTTGTAATACAACGCCCTCATGAAATAGGATTCCCTTCTAGGAAAATACAAGCTAATAAAATATCAACTGTCGGATATGAGACATAATGATGAGTTGTCTAGATTTACAATAATAAAGTGTATAAAAAATTTGGCTTCCGGGGGCACTACCCTCGAACCCCTACCAGGGCGTACTGCCCCCTAGACCCCCAACTAAGGGTATGATCCCCCTGGACCCCTTGTGCGTGGGTGGGGGGGGATCCCCCCCACGCTCCCCCCCGATCATCATCGGCTGAATAGTACCTTATGTATCAACAATAACTTATGTTATTGCAAGGTTGAGACACATTTTCTCAACAATATTACTTGTTTAGCTAGGACATGTTACGTTACCTACCCCAATGTATTTTATGCCAAGTAATTTATCATATAACCTCCTTCTTGGTAGACTATGGATTCATTGCATGGGTGCAATCCCATATACTTTGCATTAATCTATAAAATTCATCCATAATGATAAATTACATACAGTAAAAGTAGATGTTAACCCATTTCAATACTATCAAAAGGTTGAATCTGGTCATGTGAATCCTGCTCTTAAATCTCTTCGTAAATTTGTACCTTATTCTACAAAAAATTATAAAATGTCATCATCACCCTCTTTTTATGATGATGTTTCTTCTTTTGAAAATGCATGTCTTAGTGAAGATTGGTGCTCCTTAGACTTCACCCCCATGGACCTAGTGAGTAAAAGATTAACACTTCTAACTTTAACATTCCTTAATTTAATAAGGATCTATGTTCTCATGCTATAATTGATCCTTATACTTCTGTAAATTTAGCTATTACTCCTTCTCAAACATGCACTTATACTTCTTATTTTGCTAAGACTAATGATGTTGCCTCACCTTCTCTCGTATTTGGAGAAACATTATAGAATTGGCTTCAAAATTATTTCTAAGAATGGCTACAAAGAACATGGTCTAGGGTGCATGGAACATGGAGTTAAGATCCTTGTGGTTAGGTTACCAACCTTTTCCTCTATCTACATCCCCTCCTCCATCATTTGATATCTCCATGACTTCTTCTTTTGAAAATTTAAACCTTTATCTAAAAGAGAAAGGATTAATTCTCACTCCTTTATCTAAGGAAGAGCATATCTTGTTGAGGCTTCTCAAATCCCACTTGATCACTCTTCCTCCTCCTAAACATAAGAAATTTCATAAAAAATGTTAAAAAAAAAAATTGTTATGTGTATACCATGTGTGTTCAAGCCTCTCTTAGCATCCTGCATCCATCCAAAAGCAATCATATTTCTTGTTCCTTATCTTTTTGTAACTCATCATCATCAAGATATAGCATTTCCAATCCTATTTTTTTCTCATAAACAACACAACCTTGGGATATGCATTGTTCTTACTATTAACATTTTTATCGTCATCATCATCAAATCAATCTATGACTCATAGCTTAAAGAGGGGAAAATTACAATCACATCCTAATTATTTATCCTTGGATCCTGACACATCCACCCTTGATCCATCCTCTCCTCCATCTCATCCCCCCTCATCCATACTTTGGATTCAATATTACACAATTACTAGATGATGTAGTTTTTGGGTGTTTTATTTTTTGTGCATTTGTGTTTGATTATTTCCAAAGTATTAATGTCCTATACAACACACCATAATGGTCAACATAATTAACCATATGTTGGTGTTCCTTGACAATGTGAACACTGGATCACTCAGCTATTCACAACATGTGTATTTTTGTGTCAATCCATATGCACATAGCACTATTGTGAATATTTATTCACGCACCACTCTTTTCCCTCACAGTCTTTCTTTCCTTTACGGCTCCGCCTTTTCTTTTGGTACCGCTCGCAACTTTCTGGCCGCCACCACGTGGTGTCCTATCAGAGCTTCCCTTCAAGATGCTTCTCTTTCTTTTTTTTGGGCTTCGGTTGCTTGACATGTCGCCTCCGCTTGCTTTCCATTCGGATGGGGCCCACACCACAGTTACCTTTTATGAGAGCTTTCCACGTGGAAATTGTTTGGGCGTTCGTTGTTTTTGCTCGATGGTTGTTGCAACTGTTTCCATCTTGCTGTCGCATGTCCTTCCCTTTTCCTGTTGCATGGCCCATCACTCCTCGATTGTCCCTGTTGGCGTGATGTTGGAGAATCTTTATGTTGGTGCCTGAGTAGGGGAATCTTTATCGTTAGTGACTTCCCTGGAGCATCTTTCTTGTTGAAGCTTCTAGGTGGTGGGTTGGCTTATTTAAGCGGACCTTTCTTCATTTTATGGTTGTTGTTAGATGGAAAAAAATTCCTAGTACTAATAATTAGCCTCTATAGTGTTTAATATTAAATCTAAACTTGCAAATTGTGCCCATCTGTTCGGCCTCTCTATTTTCAAGCATTTTATAGGACATTAAATTGTGCTTGCATTTTCTAAAATATACAAACATCTATTTCAAGCTTTTGTAATCTTTATATAGCTTAGCATAATACAATTCATCTTGCTACTATTTTGTGTTAGCTTATGTTGTATGGGTTGTATTATGCAAATAGTTTGATGCTCTTATGTTTGCAGTGCTGGGAATTATCTATTTGATATACGCTGATTACTACCAGATCCTTTGTTTCTGTAATGTGCTTACTTATCTCATTACTGATTTGGCACATCACCTTAGCTTAGATTTGTTATTTTATGTTTATCTTCTTTCCCTTTTCTCACCCCCATTAAAAATGAACAGCTGACTTCGATAAAATCTCGGAGGTCACTTAGCTACGCACACAGGTCCCCCAATAGCTAAGTTTCCCATAAGGCTGCTGCCTGCAAACTTTTGCATCAATAGTTCTTTTTCTGGCATGCCCGGTGGGAGGAACTAAAATGTTCGCAATCCAAAAGAGTGTATGAGCCATAGGCCCATCACTAGGTCTCAAACCACAAAGATCCCTAGTCTGCTTGTACCACCACTAGTTTCAATCAAGGTGAAAAGTCAGCAGGCTAACACATCACCTCCGCCTCTTCCTCCGCCCCTTGCATAGATGGCTAGAAATTATTAGCCTGGGATGCTAGTAGCCCTTTGATAGCCCTTGTACCACCCACAGTGTGGGCTCCAATCCCAACTTTTGATTTAAAGGTTGTCCCAAAGTTCACTGGGGATGATGCAAAAACTTTGGCAGAGCACTTGCAAGATGTGGCCGATGTATGTCTAGTTCATGGAATTACTAGAAAGAATGTGGCTTTGTGGTTGCTCGCAGCCTCTTTTAGAGGGAAGGCATTAGACTAGTATCGTACTCTTCCGGCTAATACAATCGACAATTAGGATCAGCTCGAAAATCCTTTCTACGAGTGCTTCTCAAATAATGGCGACAGATCTTCTCTATATCACCAGCTGGCTAATATAAAGTGGGCTCCTCATGAAGCTTTGGCCAATTACAATGCTTGATTTCATTCGACTTGGCAGAGGGTCCCTGTCAACAATCGGCCACCTCCGGATTTGGCATTCATGTTCTATCTGAAGTCTATAAATGTTGATATTTACATGATGTTGCAATCTCTCGGTGGAAATACCTTACTCAACGTATATAGCCTTATCGTCACTGCAAAGAACAATCTTATTACCGCTAGAAAGTTGGCACCATGACCTATCATGCCATTGTTCCTGGAATTGACCACGGCAGAACTAGAGGTAGCTTCAACCAGCATTCTCGCGCCCCCCAGTCTATGTATGTGTACCTGGGAATGACGCCGAGCATGGCTCCAATGCCTAATCCCCTGGCAGCTGAGATGAACGACATGAAGGAGCAGTTACAAACCATGACAGATGAGTTAACTAGTATGAAGTGGCAATAGTATGCCTATTAGAAGCCTGCTTACCAAAACTACCAAGCCAAGAAACCTTCTTTTCAGCAGAATCAATGGCAGGATAGATCGCGCAGTAATGCCCAAGCTCAACAAAGCAATTAGGTCATGCCCGTGACTATTCCAATGCAGATTGTCTATCCTAGTTCAAGTAAAGAGCTGGTAGCGAGACAAAATAATCTTGCCGATGAGATTAATCCATGGTGCTTCCCTTGCAATGATGCACACATGCCCCAAAATTTCCCACGATGGAATTTACAACAGAAGATAGCAGAGCAACATAGTCAAGGCATCATGCCCGATTCTGGAGGTCATGCATATGCCTCTCAGCAAATGGAGAATGCAATTCTTACCACTCAAATGCAAGGAATGTCTATAGACTAGGAACTAGATATAGCTTCGGACCAGTCACTCTTTTCTTGGATGGAGGAAGAAGAGTTAGCATACCCAAATGACATTTTGGTGACTCAGGCGCCACAAGTACAGTCAGACTATAGTACCTACTCCAAGCGGAGGCTCACTAGAGAATTCATGTCCTTGCAAACTAAAGGGTCACCTAATATAATGCTCAGTCCGTCAACAGCTGTGTCATCAGTTTCGCAGTAGTTTGGGGTCGTTGTTCTAGGTTTCAAAAATCCACCTCCTTTGAAAGAAAAAGCTCCCACAATCACCTTGATAGTTGCCAAACAGCTAGATGTACCAGCTATGAGGTAGAAGGAGCTAGCTACCATAGCTCATTAGTCACGTACGCCATTCAATGTGGTGGAACAACTAAAGAAATATTTTGCTAATGTTTCCTTGTGGGATATCCTGGCCATCCCAGGGCAAAAGCTACTATTAGAGAAGGCATTATCGAGAGAAGAGAGCATGAAGATGCCTGAGCATCCCTCAAAAGATAAGACAGCCAATCTAGGCCCAAATAAAGTTTTGGAAAATCAATCAATAGAAAATCAGGTTCGAAAAGAGGGTAAGCCTAAACCCAATCCTTTCTATCTAACACTTATCATTGGTAAAAAACTTCTGCATAATTATCTGGTTGACTCTTGTGCTAGCGCCGCCGTCATGCCCAAGCAAGTAGCTGAAGCTCTGGGACTTGAATACGAGCCTCTTAAGAAGGGAGTTATGCAACTCGACAGGAATAAGGTTGAAACCGTCAGAGTAATCAAAGGATTGCCTATGACATTGTTTGCTTGCCCCAACATTAGTGTGAATCAAGATATTGTTCTCATTGATGTCCCTCCTATGTTCGGGATATGTTTGTCCCAAGAATTTACTGCAAATGTTGGAGGTTACCTTTCTTTGGATTGGTCGCACCTGATCCTAAGAACCAAACATGGAGCTAAGATGAAGATAGAGGCGAAACCTTTACATGATGAGCATGTGGCTGATGAAGCCACGATCAATTTTAAGGCAACACATACCTCAATTACTCCAGAAGAGATACCCAATGTCGAACTTCTTGAGGATGAAGAAGCAAGTAGTTCCCGAACTAAGAAGGAAGAGGCTCTCTTGAATGAATTTATAAGTTCATACCCTTTTGGAAACTATCATGCAACTGGGCTAGGAACATACGTCATACATGAGGAGGATCAGATTATGCCCAGAGTGACTAAAGAGTCCGGGAGTGAAGGGACCTCAGAATTATGGACCTTGCACTTTGACGGAGCAAGATGCAGAGTAGGAGTCGACGCCAGAATATGTTTGGTATCTCCATCCAAAGAAAAGATTTTAAGGTCATATTGTTTCCAGTTTGCGTGCTCGAACAACGAAGCAAAGTATGAAGGCCTTGTCCACGGCTTGAGTTTAGCAGAACAAATGGGTGCCGAGCAAATACAGGTGTTTGGACACAAGGTACCAAGAATGTCTGTATGCGATCATAGCGACACAAGGTCTGGGACCTAATTGAAGGCTTTGAGGCATTCAACATCCAAGCCATACCTAGAGAGAAAAACTCAGAAGCAGATCAAATGGCAACTGTCGGATCTTAGTTTGAGCCCGCTTTCGAGTTAATTGATAACAAACATTTCGTATGGGTGATTGTGCAGCCTACAATCCCAAATAATGATCACAACTGGCAAGTGTTTGATAGTGATGCTCATATCACATCATTTCTCCAATTTTCTAGAGAATTTTTTGACCAATTACAACCAAAGATTGTTGAGGCCTATAAAGATCAAGTGGTCCAGCTTAAGTCAAACAAGATCCCCAGAGGTTTGGTTACTCTCGAGAATCTGTTTGATTCTGATGATGCGAGAAAAGACAAGAGAAAGCTTGTAGTTGATAAAGGCGATTACATCGATTTGCACATCGATAAAAAGCTTAAGGTCAGAAAAGGAGTCTCGCAGAAGAACAAAGAAAGGTTGAAAGATTTTTGTGAGAAGTATCTGAATGTGGTAGCATGGTCATATGATGATCTTAAGGGATATGATCCCAAGATTATCCAACACACCATTGAGCTACTAGAGGGAGCAAAACTCGTGCGTCAAAAGCAGAGGCCAGTAAATCCAAAGATCGAGTCATTAATGGCTTAGGAATTATAGAAGTTGATTGAATCTCGGATAGTGTTCCTGATCAAACACAGTACTTGGGTATCTAACCTAGTGTCGGTCCGAAAGAAGAATGGTGATATACGGTTGTGCGTTGACTTTCGAGACCTAAATAGAGCGTCTCTAAAGGACCACTACCCTTTGCCTTCCATGGAGGCAATTCTACAAACATTTGTTGGTTCTGAGATGTTTTCAATGTTAGATGGTTTCTCCGGCTATAATCAGATTCAGGTGAAAGAGGAGGACCAACACAAAATGACGTTTACCACCAAGTGGGGAACATACACTTATGCTAAAATTCCCTTCGGACTCTCAAATGTCAGAGCCACTTTCCAACGAGCTATGGACATTGCTTTCAGGGATTTGATACATAAGAACATTCTTATTTATCTAGATGGCCTGACGATTTTCTCAAAATCTGTTGAAGATCATTTTGATCATCTCGAGCTTGTCTTCCAGAAGTGCCAAGAGTTCAAGATTTCTCTGAACCTGAAGAAATGTGTGTTTAGGGTCACACAAGGAAAGCTGTTGGGTTATGTCATCTCAAAGGAAGGTATTTCCATCAACCCAGAAAGGGTTAAAGCGATCAAGGAACTCCCTTTGCCCGTCAACAAAAAAGGAGTTCAATCTTTTTTGGGTAAGGTTAACTTCATCAGCCGGTTCATACCAGACTTTGCAAGGATTGTTTGGCCCATCACATTGATGTTGAAAAAGGATCAAGCTTTTAAATGGACAGTGGAAGCCAGAAAAGCTTTCAAACAGATTAAAGAAGTCATCTCTTCTAGTCCCGTGTTGGTTAATCCAGATTTCTAGAAAGACTTCCTCATGTACATCTTTGGTGGTAGCACGAGTATCGCTACTGTTCTGATGCAGAAAGATGATGAAGATAAAAGAGAATTTCCCATTGCCTTATATTCACACACTCTAAAATATTATGAGGTGAAGTATAACTTTGTGGAGAAGCAAGCTTTTGCTATTGTAAAGGGACTGAAGAAGTTTCGACACCTCATATCGTGCAACAAGGTGAATGTTTGTGTGCCACACCCTAGCATGCGTGAATATATTATGGAAGGTGAAATCATTGAGAAGCAGGCTAACTAGATAACCAAGATCCTAGAATATGACTGAGGATGAAGTCTCGGAACCCATGTTGTTGAATGAAGAGAGTTCCAGAGACGATTGGTTGAATGACAAAATTAATTTCATGCAAACAGGAAGGTACCCGGCAGACCTCCCCTCATTTAAAAGGCATTTTTATTGACTGCAGAATAATGGCTATGTACTCTTGGAAGGAGTTATTTTCAAGAGAAACTTCAATGACGTCTTGTTAAGGCGTGTGACACAAGAGCAAGCAAAAAGGATATTGGAGCAGTACCACAATGACCCAGCCGGAGGACATTTTTTAGCGAAAACTACTGCAATCAAGATTATGCGTGCTAGATATTTTTGGTCGACGTTATTTAAGAACTTGTATTCATTGGTGAGGTCTTGCAACGAGTGTCAATTTTTTGTTGGGAAAAGGAAAAATGTTGCCATGCCACTTAAACCAATTGTAGTGGAAGAGCCATTTTCTCAATGGGGTCTCGACTTCATTGGCATGATCAACCCAGTTTCATTAGCCGGACATAGATGGATCCTGACGGCAACTGACTATTTCACCAGGTGGACTAAATTTGTACCTTTGAAAAATGTGACTGAGGAAAAAATTGTGAACTTCCTAGAAGAACTAGTAGCCAGGTTTGGCCCACCAAAGACAATTATCTTGGATAATTCTACAGCTTTTCTCGACTTCAAAGTCAGCCAATTTGCACTAAAATATGGAGTCTTCCTAAAAACATCTTCTAACTACTATCCACAAGGAAATGGCCTTGCCGAATATACAAACAAGAATCTTCTCTGGCTGATCAAGAGAATAGGTTCATAACATCAAAGGGAGTGGCATAAACACCTCCAGACAACACTATGGGCAGATCGTATCACACCCAAACAAATATTGAAGACATCCCCTTATGAGATGTTATATAGGATGGAGGCGTTGTTGCCAATCTCTATGGAAATTCCTGTAATCCAATTACTCAAGTCTCTTGAAATTGAGCAAAACAGAGCGATGGAGGTACGGTTGAAGAATTACTTGAGGTTCAGGAGAAACGAGAGCATGCTCTTGAGGCAATGACTAACTGTCAGTAGGTGGTAAAGAAATGGTTTGACAAGAAAACATCTGACCAGGGTTTGCAATGCGGAGACTTGGTGCTCAAGTTTAATGAGCGCGGAGCAAAGCCCGGTCAGCATGGCAAGTTTGATAGTCTCTGGGAAGGACCATTCAAAATCACATAGTGCAAGCAACACAACTCGTTTGAGTTGGAAACAATGGAGGGTGAGGCCTTGGGTATTCTAGTTAATGGGATACACCTCAAGAAATTCAATTAATTCGGCTTTTGTAGTAAGTTTGTAAATATGTATATATTTTCCCTGCTTTGTTAGTTTTGGGTCATTCTTGGTGCTTTCTTAAAATCAACAACCACATTGATGCATGGAAATGAGATAAATGAAGAAAAGAACTAGACTATAGGAAATATATGTATTGTATTGATTATAGAGATATTTATATTTGTATACATATTGATGTAACAAAGCCCATAGCCATATTCCAAAAAATCATATATTGTCACTGACAAGTGTTGCAGAGAATTTTTCAAAAAACAAAAAGGAAAAGAGATCTTCTGGATGTCTCTTCAGGAATTCGAGGGTCCAGCAATGGCAGCAAGTGGTGCACGATGAGGAAATGCCATCCTCTCAAAATTCAAATACCACTGCACCTCACAAAAGGGTTCGATGTTGTGTATCCTCATTAGGAAATGGCAAGTGGCATAGACTTTGTGGCAATGTTCCTCATGAGTTTCAAACTCAAAGCCACGTAGAAAGGGCCTAGTCGGCACAGGTCCTCCCTCAGCAAGTCAGCGCAGATTATGAATAGATGGAATTCCACGGCCAATCTCGACAACTCTCATGATGTTCCCCAGCCCCTCTAGGTAGCATTTGGGAAATACCTGCTTTGTCAGCCTCAAAATCTTCCTCTTAGAAACGCCAGTGTCTAACAGAGAAGCTACAAAGTGGGAAGTGATATTGGTGTTCAGTTTGTATTGGTCCTCATATTCTATGCAGTCTCTGCCTAGAACCCACTTTATGGCTTTCACATATAGAAGGTTTTTCATGCCAGTCATGCATTTTAGTCGCCTACACCTAATTTTTCCTAAGAAGGCAACTTGGGTTCTCTTGCACGTAAGCCTAATTAGTGTTTCCATGACTACCACTACTCTCGCCAAGTACTAAAGCTACCAACTATATCCTAGGGCCAGTTGCTAAGAAATGCTAAGTGCAAATATGGATTGCCAAAATGCCAAGGGGTCCTTTTTATAGATGGGGAGAGGCTTCCCTAATTGAGCAAGGTAGGTTTACGTCAGAGGAAAATGGTATGAAAGAGCTCTGACAAGCTATGTTGCGGCGTGCAAAATAATGAAGATAATCAAATGTAGTTTCAATTTGTTTGAATTAAGCCTTTTTAAAAGGTAGAGAAGGAGCCAGTTGTCACCATAAGGAATGTTTCCGTCCTGGTTAAATCAAAGAAAATCTCTTAAGGTGAAGTCGTTGGTTGGTGTGCCCTATTACGATCAAGTAATCATTGAATGCAAAAGCTTGTGAAAAGATATGGTGCTGTTGTTTTGGTACCTTTTCCAAGGAAAATTAGAGCTACCATATGTGAGGTCACATCTCTTTATGTGTGGAATCCTTTGGCAAGTTGGCGGCCGCTTCGCACACACGAAAGGTTAGTGGTGCATGACATAATCAATGTGAAAAACAACGTGTACCCTTGCTAATCCGATATTTTCAAAAAATCAAAAAGATAGACGGGAGCATTGTGCATAAGGCATTAATTGTGTGAAGTTGGAAAAATGTGTAATCGCTTTAGACATTTGCAGAGACAGAGAAAGGATTTCAAAAACTAAGTAGTAGAGTTCTTCGAAATACAGGTAAAATGGTTGAAATTGCAAAGAGCTCAAACTAGGTCATCACCACTAATAGCATTGATGAGCGAAGGATGCAAGCGCCTTGCGTGGATATCTACCCCAGGTTTCTTATGCAACCCCGGGCATCCCAGCTAAACCTTCATGGCCCTGCACTAAGCTGGTGGACTAGAAAATGTTAAACAAAGTTTCTCCTCAAAACCAAGCTTTGGTTTCAGAGGATTGGGATAATGTTTGCGATCTAGAGTTATCTTAGAACCCCAAAAGTTTAAGAGAGGCTGCATGCGAAAAGATGAAAAACAACAGTGATCCTTTTCCTAGCCAACTGTGGAATTGTGGTCTCCCTCAGTATATAGTTCCTTTGGTGCACTACTGTCCAGAGATTGTGGCTGCCTGTGCTAAAAGTTTCAACGTTGATTCAAGAGTCATAAGCGGTCATAATTTCAAGGTGGTAATCAGTCACCAAGCTCTCCAGGATATGTTGTGCATCCCTCTTAATGCTCTTGCCGGTGTTGAGGATTTTGATATTTCGAGGCTGCGAAATTACTGGAGGACACTGAGAGCAACGCAACAATTTTTCAATGCCAAAACGAGTAAGCCATCATATAGTCCCGTCCCTCCTAGCTTTCCTCTTAGTCTAGGTGCTTTTAAGGTAGGCATGTCTTTCGTCTTCTCTATGTTGGCGTTGGTGCGTGGGTTGGATAAAGATAAGGAAGTCTCAGACTTCCAGATGAGCATAGGATTTATGCTAAAAAAGAATAAAGAGCCTCTACTGATGGACTTTGCGAAAGTCATTGTGGAAAAGATGTGCCGATAGCTGAAGGGGTTCAACCTTGGTTCCAAGTTAAGGTATTCTTCTTTCTTGGCCTACATGATTTTACATTAGAACCCAAATTATTTCCAACAATTTATGCCCTTGGCAGTATTTGACGAAAATGGCGCTAGAAAGCTGGTTTTGACCTGAACTCCTGTCCTCTCAAAAACTTTTGATTATTACGCGTTTTCAGATGCATTCCTAGCTCCAAATTTAAGAGCTTTAGATCAAACGTTAGGTAAGAGGTCTGGGCGCTTGACATAGAGTCAAATATCATGCATGAGAGGCCTTGTACCACATTGGTTCATATTTTACAATGCTCTGCATGCAGGGTTTCGTCTGAGAGCCTTTCTGTCTCTTGTGTTTTGTTTCAGACATGGTGCTAGCCTTGGAAGTTTTCAGGCAGTTGTGCAATATTGAAAATGATTACTGGGGAGGGAAGCATCTGACTTCCTATCTGATGTTGCCAGTCATGTTTAGCTCTGTAGCATTGGCCAAGAAGAAGAGTCTGAGGGTGAATAGTTTTGAAGTGTTGTATTCCAAGTTGGGTCACCTTAGATTGGTGATTATCTGTGACACGTGGCGCTATAATCTAGTGGGTAACTTGGCAGAGATAGACATTAAAATTCCTCACCAACCTCGGTCATTTTTGGACCCTTAGAGAAATGCAGATGAGGGAAATGAGAAGTTATACGTCAGCCTCAAGCACATTCCTTCTAGCTCAGGTTGACCACCTTGGTTGAATTTTTATCATATAATGGCCAAGCCTAACCCGAACCATATAATAAATCAATTCCTCTACAGCCAGTTAGCAAGGCTCGGTTGGAAGCCTGAAAAGATTAAAGATTTCTAGATTTATAGACAAGAGATAAAAAAGGACTAACGAGCTCTTTTTAGGAAGTGGACTCAGACAACCAGTTTGATGATGCCTGGTATTGTGAGCATTCAGATAGTGATGATTCTCCTAATCCTTCGGAGTCCGAGAGGTTCGGTGAGGCAAAAAGTGCAGCCCCAAAGCATGAAGAAGAAGTAGCCCAAAAGGCTCCAATGATTCAGGAAGGTCCTGTGCAAGGAGAGACGGTCAGTGGACAGCGGTTACAACATGAGAGCTCTTCAAATACATAGTTTTCGGAGCCAACTAGTTCCTTTAGATCGAGGAATAAGAGGTCGAGCTCTGTTAGGCGCCATCAAAGGGTTATTTTCGACCTAGATGATTCCTCAGAAGAGAAGAGACCTCAAACTGAGAAGGAAAGAAGATGAGGAGAAGAACAACATGAAGAGGTAGTCATATCTGCTACAAATCTTCATGAAACTCAGGTACATTTCTCCCCTTCTTCTCTCTCTTCTATGTCTTTAGTTTCCTCCACGCCTACTTCTTCCATGTCACTTGTGTCAGTTGTTCCTCTCACTGGTCACCCGAGGCAAGTCAACATTGGTTCCCCTATGGGTCCTCGTTCACCTCCTCCTATGTCTACTGCCCCTAAGATACAAGTAATGGCAACACATTCTAACCCACTGAGTCAACAGTTTGTATCTCTGATGCCTTAGCGTTAAGTGCCTTCTTCCTCGACCTTTTTCCCCACTATGCTTTCACCATCTCAGAGCAGTCAGTTTATCCCACCTTTTTCCCCGACAACTGTCACAAGATCTAGCAAATCCGATGATACGTTAAGCATGTTGTCATTCCCATTAGCAATTCCCCAGGAATTTCCTTTCGCTGGCAGATTATGTATTTTGCCCCAAGGTATTTCTCGTAGATGGATGTTACCAAAAGTGCCCAGGCTAGCCAAATACAAAAAAAGGGTGAAGGATGCAAACAAACCTGTGGAGCCCCATATGCAGACTGTGTTCAATGAAAGTCAAAATTCATTGATGTTTGTGAATGTGCCACCCAATGTCATCAAGCCATTCAGAGAAATGCAACCAAGTGATTATTCTATCAATGTCATGGGACTTGATTTGCAGCAGGCTCGTCCACAAGACAAAGTAGAATTAATGGAGGAAACCCAAAGGGTGGTGATAACTAATTTCCTCAAACTCAGTCGCCAGATGAAGAAGAAAGATGAACATATGAATGACATGAAAGGAAAGGTGGAGATTTGGTCAAATAAGCATAAGGATCAAGTGATTGAAACCAATTGGCTTTGGGATGAAAGGAATTCCTTTGAGAGCAAGGTTGATGAACTTCGGGCTCTAAGTGCGGAGGTTGTTCCAACCCTACAGAGAGAAATTGAGCAATCCTAGGCGACTAAGGCAGCCCTCTGTGACGAATTAAAGCAAGCAAGTGATGGTTTGAAACAACTCCAGTAGAGTACCAATGATGAGGTAAATGAAATGAATGTTGCATTGGAGCAGGAAACAAAAAAGAAAAAGCAGGATGAGTTAGCCTTGAAGGAGGAGGAAGAAAATTCTACTCTAAGGAATTAGATTTCAGTCTTGGAGGGAAGCATTTTAGAGTTGAAAGCAGAATTGAGCAGCAAGACTACGAAGGTGGACCTTTTGAGATCCCAGCCTCCTGCATCCCAAATGAACCTGCTAGAGATATCCAAAGAACTGCATGCATCATACTGGGATAAGGTTAGTCACTATGCCTTACCTTGCAGCCTACTCTCAAATTTATGGCGCATTCTACCAACTTATGCGGGGTGGTTAGTGAAACAATGCAACGGGTGCAGGAAATGACTTCTGATAGAGTTTCAGAGGCCAAACAATTGTTGAGAAAATTGTATACAACCTCCGATGAAGCGTTGAGTAGTGTGGGGGTCGAAGACCGAACAACGACGACCATGAGCATGAATGTTCTCATTTCTATGCATGAAGCCATCCAGCATGTCGGTGAGTGCAGAGCAAAGCTGACCCAAATTACCTATGATATGCGGGCTAAATTTTCCCAACTAAAACAATGAGGGCTTCCATCGCCCTTCTTGGCTAACCAAACAATGGCAGGCATATAACATATCATTGAGAGGATTGAGGAGAAAAAACAAGATTTATCAGTATTCCAGTCTTTCGATCAGCCTCCGTCTTTCACCAATATCGAGAACATGGTGCATCAGTTGGTGCAACTCTTCTTCTAGCTGGAGTCTGAGGCAAAAATATCTGGTGGATTTCCTTTTAAGGAAATTATTGGTTTAAACATGGCACATGAGAACTTGCGCACTCTCTCTGCACCATCGGACAAGGTCTGGATGTCCCTTCAAGCTTCCCTCTCTAAGTTGTGAGCGATTAGTCTGAGAGGTTGGACTGATCTATGAGGCCATGATCTGGGGTTTCTCATTCCATGGGCGAAATGTCCCTGTGAGTTGCCAAGCTGTGAATATTTATTCACGCATCGCTCTTTTCCCTCGTGGTCTTTCTTTCCTTTGCGGCTCAGCCTTTTGTTTTGGTACCGCTCACAACTTTCTGACCGCTGCCATGTGGCATCCTATCGAAGCTTCCCTTTGAGACACTTCTCTTTCTTTTTTCCAGGATTTGGTTGCTTGACACGTCACCTCCACCTACTTTCTGTTCGGATGGGGCCCACACCACAATTAATTTTGCTGGGAGCTTTCCACGTGGCGATTGTTCGGGCGTCCATTGTTTTTGCTCGATGGTTGTTGCAACTGTTTCCATCTTGTTGCTGCGTGTCACTCCCTTTTGTTGCTGCGTGGCCCATCACTCCTTGATTGTCCCTACTAGCGTGTTGCTGGAGCATCTTTCTGTTGGTGCCTGCGCGGGCGAATCTTTATCGTTAGTGACTTCGCTGGAGCATCTTTCTTGTTGGAGCTTCTAGGCGGTGGGTTGGCTTATTTAAGTGACCCTTTCTTCATTTTATGGTTGTTGTTAGATGGACAAAATTTCCTAGTACTGATAATTAGCTTTTGTAGTGTTTAATATTAAATCTGAACTTACAGATTGTGCCAATTTGTTCGGCCTCTCTATTTTCAAGCATTTGATAGGACATTAAATTGTGCTTGCATTTTCTGAAATATACGAACATCTGTTTCAAGCTTTTGTAATCTTTATATAGCTTAGCATAATACAAATCATGTTGCTACTCTTTTGTGTTATCTTATGCTATATGGGTTATATTATGCAAATGGTTTGATGCTCTTATGTTTGCAGTGCTGGGAATTGTCTATTTGATATATGATGATTACTACCTAAGCCTTTGTTTCTGCAATGTGCTTACTTATCTCATTACTAATTTGGTGCATCATCTTAGCTTAGATTTGTTATTTTATGTTTATCTTCTTTCCCTTTTCTCACCCCCATTAAAAATGAAGAGTCGGCTTCGATAAAATATCAAAGGTTACTTAGCTACACGCACAGGTCCCCCAATAGCTAAGTTTCCCATAAGGCTATTACCTGCAAACTTTTACATCAACAACTATCATCATGATCCATCATATCATGGTGCATAATTCCAAGTGCTACAAAAAAAATATGTTTCTCTTTGCACAATGTTACTTTAACAACGTGTCCCCATCTTTAATAACTTCATCCATTCATCCTTAAGTGACTTATTTCCCCATCATATTCAATCCCTTCTTTTCATATCCAACTCCTTTACTCATATTAATCTCATCCTTTTCAAAATCAAACTTGTGTTCTTCAAACCCACCCATTCTCTTGAGTGGGAATCCCATCATCCTAAAATGTGGGGAAAAGGGTTCATTTAATGAATAAGGGGTATTCGAGCTCTATTTATTCCTCTCCCCAATGCATTTCATTAGGAAAGAGATCACAAGGAGTAGAGATTGGCTTTCAACCTCAAAGGTGAGTCAATCAGACCTGGATCTCAATCCTTATGACAATATGATAGATTTGAAACCAAATTAAAATTGTATGCAATGCTTAAACTAAATGAACAGTAAGACCTAGAATATGAAATGCAAATTCTTGAAAGTACAGAAATGGAAACCATAGTCTGCAGGCATATCTAAGAAGGGTAAGGACACATGTACCAGTCACCAAAAGTAGGTTTTTATATTTGTTGAAGGACAAGTTTTCCCTAGGGTGAATGGGTCCTGGTTAAGGCTTGTGAAAATTACTTTTGTATCCCTTTGAGGCAAGATCTTAGCTTTTGTTTTGCACAGGTTCGATTGTCAAAAAGCCAGAAATAAATTATGAATCTGAGTTTCTGTGACTTGACAATAATGATGAAAACTTATACAATAATGCAAAATCTCTCTTTAGGATCTTCAATCCTTCTTCAACATGTAATCTGCACATATAAAGAGAGAAAAAATATTTTGTTTGAATTGGGTTTTTCCTTATTCAAACCCTATATTTGGTAATTAAACATTGATAGAAATATAATGCAATGGAGAAGGAAATTATGAATGAACACTTGCTTGCTACAACTCACCAAACCTTCAATGGCTTCCCTTAGAGGACTAAAGACAAACACATCACTCCAAGGAACTTGATCTTACTTTGCTTGATGGATTTGGACACTTGAAAATGCCTGGATGCTTTAGGATCAATAATGAATATTAGCCTTCACAAGATGACACATGAACACGCATAAGCTTGAACATGATAATAGGACCTTGATTTCTACAACAAATGACTGATAAATCTGCTCTTGAATGCTCTTGACAATAATATTTTCTCTTGAGAATATTTGATCATGCATGTTTTTAAGTTTGAATTGATAAAAATACTATGTATTTATAGGTGTTTATCTAATTTCCCAAAAAATAGATTCCAAAAGCCGACACTTGAATATTGAATTTGAATCATTAAAATATTGCCATAAACATATTTAAAAATGGGTCCTAGGACTTAAAGGGGACCCATTCACCCTTGGGAAAATGGGTCTTGACCTAAAATTCTAGGACACTCATGATCCAAGGTGATTAAAATATTAATTGCAATAATTAAATGTTGGTTTCCCTTTCAAAAACCAAGAATAAGAAGGCTTTGGAATGCATAATTTGGAAAATTAGAAGCTTAATTACATCCAACAAATTAATGGACCCAAGCAAAGTGTGAAATTGTAAGGGTATACAATTTCTTACACTACACATCATATCACCTAATCCAATCCCAAACCCAAAGCCTGTCTCAAGCATCAAATCATCTTTCAAATCTAATCTTAATCAATCAATCCTCATTTTTTTTCATCGTTAACAATACAATCCTTGTGTATTTTTATTGTTAACAACATTTCAATGATCCATTAAATCAATAGATATTTAATCTTTATTGCTTTGGGAAGCATTTATCATCAATCTCACACCTCTAATTCATTCATCATCTCCATTATTCCTGGAAATTGGGTCAACCTACCACCAAAGCCTCTTCATCTCTACTTTTTATTATTCTTTGACATGACACTAGTTCTTTTAATTGTGATGTCATATTAAAGACGGGAAGAATATAGACATCTATAATTTACCACTAATTTCCTTCATACTAACTTTCCACAAATTAATTAAATAATTCATTTTTTTTTATACGTAAGGTTATGATTTTGTATTAGTTTTAAGAAAATATACAATTCGTCTACGTAGCAGGAGAGACCACCAGTCTATCATGAAAATTGAACCTATCAGCCCGGGAACTACCTACGACCGACACAAAACAAAATGCAGTCCCACTGCATAATTTCAAAAAAAATCCAGTACCGATTATATGTTTAAACAAAAGATTAATACTTTGAGGCCAAGCCTCATAGAAAACCATTCAACTCTGTAAACAGGGTGAAGTCTTCCACAAAATCCATGCCCTCCTCCGACACCAACCCCAGCTTCCTCTTCAAGAATTTGACCGCCATGGCCGAGACCATTCTGTGTCTCATGAGCTCTGGTCCTTTTAGGTCCAGAAGGAAGGGATAAACCTTTACTACCTCTTCCGTCTCCCAAAGGAGTTTTAGGTCCGATGGACGCGAGATTCCTTTACCAATGAAGGCCGCTTTCAGTGTCTTCTCTAACCCTCCTAACAGGTTGCCCCGAAAAAGATACTCAATTATTTCCTTTGCTTCTGCCTTCGACACTTCCAGGTCCAGCATGACAGCGAATAATCAAGAAGAAACATGTGCGTTGTCCCTCACGAATTCCTATCTCTCCAAGTGGCCCTTCCCTATTATCATTTTGACCGCTACCATGATTAAGGGATCATCCTCAAGCAGGATTCTCTTCAACCTTTGATCGGTGATTTCCCTGAAAGAAATTTGTCTCTCCATCGCCTCCAAAGAGATGGGAGTGTCGACCTCGAAGTTTTCCATCCCCTCCACTAAGATGGAGATGATAAATTTTGATTTACCCATCTTCGCCATTTCTAGCCCTCCAGTCGGGAGTTCCCTGCACAAAGACAACCAACACAGCAAATTCGAAAACCATACAATGAAAATGCCATTATCCGTCCACATTTAAAAAGCCTGTATCCAGTAAGGCCGAGCCACTGAACACGATCCTGAAATGATGTTTATGTGAGGCAATTCGTCCTTGCAATAAAATTTTGTCCTACCACCCTTGGCCTAAATTCAACTAGCACCTTGTGAGGATCGACATCTGCTACTCGGCTGCTTTGCATACACTTCCCTGACGACCGTACTCCACGTGTTGCTCTATTTATTCTTTGCTTAATGTGTCATTAAGATATCCGATGCCTCCGAGATCTCCTCATTTTTTTGGACTGTCGTCTTTTGGAAGCTTGCCTTCCACGTTCCTCCAGCTGCTTGTGTTGGCATGTGCGGTGATGTGGCCTTGCCACTTCGCTGCCAGCTTACACTCCCCATCCTATGCCCCATACCCTCTCCTCTTTTCCTTTAATGACTTTCCTCTACTTTTCCATCGATCTCGTGGATGAGAGATGGAACATGGTGAGAGGGAGGGGGCCCACCCTACCTCCCGCAATTAAATAATTCATTATTTACTTCTTATATATTCTTCATTATTATTAATTATCATTCATGTTGTTTGATTAAATAAATCAATTCAAAAAACCTTAGTTCCTAATTAAATCAATTAATTAACACTCATCTAATTAGTTAGTTTAGGCTAATTTTCCATCCCAAATTCCTCCAACTTAATCAATTGATTAATCCATGATTAGTTAAATGGTTAATCTAATTAAATCCTTCATTAACATTTCCTTGATTATTTAGTTCCACATCACCATTCTCCTATTTACATGTGTCCTCAATCTCCTTCATGCTCCCACATGTGTGAACATGCTAACTCATCTCACTTCTTCCTCACACATGTGTAAGCATGTCATCTTGAACGCATCTTTGACCTCCACCTCACACCTCAAATTCTCTCACATGTGTGACCATCCTACTCTTTTCTCACGCATGTGTGAGCATGATAACTTGGTGGCATAATAATTGATGTAGGAGCATCCAAGAGCATGGGCGATCAACACCAACAAAAAAAATCAGGTTTTGTAGGAGCATCCAAGTGCATCAACAATCAACATCAACCAAAAAAAATTGAGGCTTTTTTTAGTTTTGGTTCAATTTTTTTTTGTTTATGTTGGTTTTGGTATTTGCTTCTAGAGTAATTTGTGGGTTGAATTTTGAACAATTGAATAATCACCTTGTAGAGAGGCCTAATGGGCATTTGCAATTCAAGTTCAACAAAAAACGCTGAAATTTGGGGAAGTTATTCCAAATTGGAGGTTACTACATCTACATCAAATGGTATCAAAGCATCTTGCTAGGAATGAGGGTGATGTGAGAGATTTGAGCTTGTGAGATCTTTTTTAGGAGTCATGTGATGAGCACACATTTATACTAAGAGGGATGGAATCAGTATAACAACAATCTTTTACTTTTCAAAACTTAATCAACCATAGTAGTAATACTTCAAAGCTTAATCATCCACAAAAATAACACACATGCAAGATATAGAAATTAAGAACATAGTACGAGCACACAAATTATGTGGAAACCCTTACAAAATAAAACCACAACAAAATATTGCTTATATATAGATCTTCCTATAAGCACCAACCTACTTCTTTTACAAATCTTCTTTTGTAGGAACCAACCCACTGGAGACACCAATCCCCACAATTGAGCAACAACTTAGCAAGAGACACCAATCTCTTCTAATGAGAGGAACCAACCTCCCAATCTCCTTGGTTAGGAGACACCAACCTCCAAATGAACAATATAATGATTTATTTGAAACTTCTTATATTTGCTCTAATTCACCTTTAGAAATCTGCTCATTGCTTCATCAAAATCTGCCTTTAGAGAATCCTAAAACTCCTTCATAAATTATATCATAAATCTCTAATGTCACTTATAAATCTACCCCCAAATTGTTCATCATATATTTTTCCTTTCACATTATTAACACTCTATATATTTTAATATAGATTTGATTTACCCTTCATTTTTTCTTCTCTAGATTTGCTTGTATCTGATCTTATTCACTTCTTTCTCATTATTTACATCTCTACACTTCATGTATGTTATCTTTTTATACCATATTATTTCATTATGTCTCTTATGAAGAGAGACATCCTTTTGAAGATTGATGTCCTTTCAAAACAATCATGATTCTTCCTCATAATTAACTATTATCCCTTCAAGCTGATCACAACCTTTCATAATGTAATTTCTTCCTTTTTTTAGTAATTTTATTTTTTATTTTTCTTAATTACTACTTTGTATAATATAAATTGCTACTTTTGTATTTGACTATCATTACTTCTTCAATATTAATCGTTGCCACTAAACATAATAAGCATTGTCTTTAATAACACTTCTATTTAACTTAATTGTTTCCTATTAGTTATAATTTATCACTACCTTATCTTTCACATATGAGAATTGTTGCATATGATCTTCTTTCTGGGTGATTAATATACGTTAATATATATGCGTCTTTGGCAAAGGTGGTTGGCCAAAAATATGAAGTTAAGGTATTTATTTGATTTCATTTCTCATAGGGTAAAGAGAGTTGGCCTACACTTATAAACTTCCTTGCATTAATAAAAAGGTCGGGTAGCACTATAAAAAATCTAATTATTTCACTTCTTTGGCAATGATCCATCTTTTTCACTTTTATATGTTACCAAAATTATTCACACACTTGAATCGTATGATCTGCTATATAAGATATATGCGTTGTTGATCACACCTTTTGGCAATTCTTCAAGACATATACCAAATGACTTATGTCCCATGCACATTTGATGTAAAGTTTGTTGTTATGGAGAGATTGATTTGTGGCCTTTGGCCTTAATGATTCACTTTAACCACAATATGAATGGTATAAAATTTGGTAATGCTTCTAACATCAATGACAATATCCTAACAATCTAATTTATACATTAACTATAATAAAATCATTCATTTTCATTGACATCAATGACAATTACTTTGTTCATTTGCTTCAACATCGATGATAATATTCTAACAATATCCCCATTTTTCATTGATGGCAACATAATTCTTCCCCTTTCTCTAACTCTCCCCCGTGACATCAATGGAAAAGGGATGTTCATTATACTTCCATCCACAAATGGATCATGAGAAACACCCATTCATATTTTTTGTGATCAATACTCATATCTACTGCAATAATAATATACTTCTCGCCCTAACCTAAATATTCCCCCTTAGTCTACTTCTCTCCCTTTGATTTATTATTGCTTGGGTGATATATTTTCTCTATAGTTGTCCAAAACTAAATTTAACAAATTAGGAGTTTGTTTAGCTATCTTATTATTATCTACACATCTTTAACACTTCCTTCTCTATCCATGGTTGCTAAATGAAGAAGGTCATCCTTTTGACATCAGTGGCATCATTCTCCTTTCCTATAACTCTCCCAAAGAATCTTAATTAGTTGATCTATCTCTAAATTTTCTTATCAACTGAACTAAAAGATGATGCAATGATTAACTCCCCTTGAATTGTACTTCTCCTCATAAACTTAGTGATTTCTCTTGTGCATGAAGTGTAGTTTGCACAAGCATAGATTCTTCCTTCTCATTATCTTGCTCTTGTTTTCTTCTCCATACTTTTTTGTATTTTCTTCCTTTTAATTATCCATGGCTTCCACTTTCTTGTTCTGCCAAGGGGGTTCCACAAAAACATTTCTACAAAAGTATACTATGTGACCATAGTTGTTGCACTTATAACACACAAAAATATAATCCAACAAGGGACCAAAGGAATTATAGCTCGTACTTGAGAACCCATAGGGAATTATATTCTTGTTCCAACCAACATTTCTTGCTCATGTCCTACAATCTCTTGCCTTATGACAAAAGTTATTACAAGAATAGAAATAATCATAAAAGGAATGTTGAAACTTGGTCATATGAGGTTCTCTTAGAGGAGAAGATCTTCTAAATGTATTTTTATCCTTATATTCTTTGTGAGGAATTTTGGTTTTTTAAGGAATGTCATTTTCTTTCTTCTTGTTTTCATTCTTGATAGGACTCTTGAGATTATTTTCATAGATTTTTGGTTTTTCCTCATTTCCCTCCCTTGGTGGCTCCTTGGGATGTTTTTTAACCTTTTGATTTTCTTCATAACCAAGACATTTCTTAATGTGTGATGACCTCTGGCCATTGATAATATCATCAAACATTTTCAAACTCTTCTCATTCTTCAAGTATTTGTTTAATTCAACCATTGTTCTCTCTAAATCCTTTCTTAGGGATACAATCTTAGATTCCAACTTCTCACAAATTTCTTCCTTTGTCTTCAATTGGTTTCACATCTCCTCAATCTCTTTTTCTTCTTCCACTTGAACATCCAAATCTACAATCACCTTCTCTGATTCTTCAAGACTTTGTAATAATTTTATTTGGCTTTATTGTCCTCTTGAATTTATAATCCTTGTTTCAAATTTATTTTCTTAATCTTCTCAATCTCAATGTAGGCATAATGGAGTTCCTCCTTAAGATCCACTTCTTCATCATCTTCGACATATTCTTCTTCTAAATATTTCTCTTCTTTTCTTTCATCTTTACTTTTGACTTGCACACACTCAGAAGCAAAAAGACCTATTTTACCATAATAAAACATTTATACTTACCTTGGTATGTAAGTCGGATCCTTTCTTGAACTTTCTATCAAAATGGGATTCCTTTGCATTAGATTCATCATTGGAGTTATCACTTGATTCACACTTTTTATTCTTCATCTCCTTTGATGTTTTGAATGTTGCCTCTCTTTTAGATTATTTCTCTTCTTATAACTCAATTTCTTCTTCTCTTCACTCACAAAGTTGTCTCCATTTGTCATGACATCATTCCTTGTTTCTATTGCCATGTGTGTTCCATTTGTCATCTCATCACTTGTGTTTGGTTTTGTTGGTTCTTGTTGATTCTTGTTGATCAACATTATGCTTGGTATTTCCTTTTCTCTTATTTCTATTTCTTTTTGTCATATGTGCTCTTAAGATCTTCCTTCTAGTGGTTAAATTATTTGGAGGAACCCACTTTAATACCAATTGATGAGCATACAATTATATTGAGAGGGGGGTGGGGTGAATCAGTATAACAACAATATTTTACTTTTTAAAACTTAATCAACTACAATAGTAATACTTCAAAACTTAATCATCCACAACAATAACATACATGCAAGATCTAGCAATTAAGAACACAGGACGGATAAATAATTTACATGGAAACCCTTGTGGGAGAAAACCATGGAAATATATATATATATATATATATATATATATATATATAGATCTTTTTGTAGGCACCAACCTACTTCTTTTTCAAATCTTCTTTTGTAAGCACCAATCCCCACAACTAAGCACCAACTTGAAAAGAGACACCAATCTCTTCTAATGAGAGACACAAACTTCTCGATCTCCTTGGTTAGGAGGCACCAACCTCCAAATGAACAATACAATCATTTATTTGAAACTTCTTCTTAGATATGCTCTAATTCACCTTCAAAAATCTGCTCACTACATCAAAACTTGTGTTTAAAGACTCCTAAAAATCCTTCATGAATTATGTCATAAAGCTCTAATGTCACTTATAAATCTGCTCCCAAATTGTGCATCATCTATTTCTCCTTTCACAATATTAACACTATTTATATATTTTAATACAGATTTGATTTACTCTTCATTTGTTCCTCTCTAGATCTGTTTGTATCTAATCTTATTCACTTATTTCTCATTACTTACATCTCTACACTTCACGTTCATTCTCTTTATATACCATATTATGTCCTTATGTCTCTTATGGAGGGAGACATCCTTTGGAAGATTGATGTCCTTTCAAACCAATCATGACTCTCCCTTATAATTAACTAATGTCCCTTCAAACTAATTGAACCTTTCACAATGTAATTTCTACCTTTTAGTAGTAATCGTTGCCTTTGTTTTTTTCCTTAATTACTAGTTATAATATAAATCGTTGCTTTTGTATTTGACTATCATTACTTCTTCAATGTTATGTGTTGCCACTAAACATAATAAAAACTGCCTTTAATAACAATTCTCTTTAACTTTATCGATGCCTATTAGTTAGACTTTATCACTACCTTATCTTTCACATACGAGAATCGTCGCATATGATCTTTTTTTTTGGGTGATTAATATACATTAATATATATGTGTCTTTGGCAAAGGTGGTTGGCCGGAACGATGAAGTTAAAATATTTATTTGATTTCATTTCTCATAGTGCAAAAAGAGTCGACTTGCACTTCAAAAACTTCCTTGCATAAATACAAATGTCATTCAAAACTATAAAAAATCCATTTATTTCACTTCTTTGATAAAAATCCATTTATTTCACTTCTATATGTTATCAAACTTATTCACACACCTGAATTGTATGATCTACTATATAAGATATATGTGTTGTTGATCACACCTTTTGGAAATTCTTCAAGACATATACCAAATGACTTATGTGTCATGCATATTTGATGTAAAGGTTGTTGTTATGGAAATCGATTAGTGGCATTTGGCCTTAACAATTTACTTTAACTACTATATGAATGGTATTAATTTTGACAATGCTTCTAACATCAATGACAATCTCCTAACAATATCATTCATACATTAATGATAATCATTCATATGTATAATGATAATAAACTCATTCATTTTCTTTGACATCAATGGCAATTAATCTTTTCATTTGCTTTGACATCAATGGCAGTATTCTAATATCGTGTAATGGTGAGGTTGTAAGTTATTCTCTAGTAGATTGAAGCTGGCCAGGGCGCACACCAGCTATTCCCACCTGGCAGAGCGGATGACAGGTGGCTCCAAACCCTTGATGGTGATGAGCAGGTCAGGTGAGCCTTTATCTGGCGTTATCCATAATCCAAGATCAGGACGGGTGCACCGCGCGCGTGAGACAAAGAGGCCGAACTGCAGTCGTTACTGGCGATAAAGAGAAATGATTTTGCCGTATGGAAAACTTTAGGACTTCACCTTGGTCAAGATACTGCCGAACTGACATTTATGAGCGGTTTTGGTGCTACCGAGTGATCGGCGCCATCTTGTGATACAGGCGATGAGAATATACCGGCAACGAACCCATGCGCACAAGAGATTTGCCACCGCGATTACTGTCTCATTGAAAACCATTTAATGCAAGTGTTCTTAAACTGGCTGACGAAATAGAAGATATTGCAATAGAGGATGCTAGAGAGGTATGTGCAGATGAGGTAGTTCAAGTGGAAGAAGAGATGTATGAGAAGGCATTAGTGATGGAGAAGAAGTGTGGAGAGGTGGAGCAGATGGAAATGTTTTATTTTCATGATGTGTATGCATATGTTGTGGAGGTGAGTCTAGATAAGAATGGTGGAGGGGATTGGGCTATGGTGGGTTGTATCCCACGAGGAGGAGAGGAATTGAGAAGAGGATGAGATTTTACAGGAGAATTATTTGGAGGAGGAGGTCAAACTATGGTGGAAATAGGTCCACAAGAGGAGAGAGGGATGGAGAACACACTTGGTGGAGGATGATGGTCTATGTCCCAACCAAATGCTAGAAGAGGTGAAGGAAGAAGGCTCCTGATAGACTTGCTGCAATATTGGGTTTGTTGTAGGTTGTTTACAACCTAGAAGGGCATTTTATTTCATTTAACCTTTAATTTCAGACCACCATTCTCAAATTCTCGCCCAACATGTCCAACATGCAAGAGAATTCAGTGATGAGTTAATCAACATCAAACAAAAAAATTGCTTGACAAGAACTGTATAATATCACAATGGTTTCTGGATTGAATTTTATAGTTTGCTTTAATTAGTTCTTGTAGTTTTTTTTGGAGGCATTTTTGGGTTGCATTTGGAAAAATTCAAGACATCACCTTGTAGAGAGGTTTAATGGGTATTTGCAATTCAAATTTGGGGAGAAAAGGGTAAAATTTGGTGAACTTATTCCAAATCGAAGGTTTCGGCTTCCTTAGGAACTAAGTTAGAGGTTTAGACTATTTTAGGAACACCTAGAACCCCTGAGGGTTCAAAGTTCCCTCGAAACCCCCGACCATTCCTATTGCCAATGATAACATCGAAAGATCCAAACTTACATTTTTTTTGCAAAGTTCCTAAGGTCATCAAAAGCTCTGATAGGTATTCTTCGCTTAAGTTTTTCCCATGCATTCTTGTTCCCGTCAAAGGTTTTGACAAAGTGTTGGGTCAAAGATTTAATGGGTTTTGGGAATTCCAATTGATTCTGAATTCGATTGTCACCCTTGACTCACAATATCTCACCGAGTTTTTGGCAGGTCTAAACCCCTACCAAGTACGTGGCACTTGTTAAGGCTAAAACCTTGACAAAATATGTGAGATATTTTCATAAGATTTTAATGAAACCACCAACAAGAGGGGTAGTTACTCTAGGCATAACAACTTCTGATGAAGAGAAAGGTTTTTATTGTGGCTGAACCCTGACAAGTGAGGATGAACATCGGGATCTCTATGACATAAACCCTCACGACAGTGGAAAAGGTGCTTAGGTTCTTCAAGAACCCCGAACCCAACCCCTACAACAAGCTTTGAAACAAGTTCATACTGGGTGTACAAGTTTTTACCAGAGTTAAAAATGGAAACCTGGCATTCAAGGTGACGATTCAATTCATCTAACTGATGCTAGATGACAATTTGGATTTAGTTTTGGGGTGACTTTTGACTTCAAATTTCTTCAAAACTGAAATATCTCATCAAACATGTGGAGGGTCTTCCAAACGCCGCCACAGGGTCATTTTCAATTGAACTGCCCTTGTTGATTTGGGATTGTAACGTCTAACAATTTAATTTCCTTTTCTTCGACAGTTGAACTACTCTACATGAAAAGCATATGAAGGAGAAAAGTGATTTGTTTTGGATTTGTTCACTTGGAGAGAATATTCTTGGCAAGAGCCATGAGTGAGAGTCGGGTATGGTGGCTATGGAAGAAAGGGATGGAGATGAACGTGAAAAGTTATTTTTCCTAGTGATAGCAGAAACACAGATTGAAGGAACCAATTCCATGATGAACAAGGAAGATTATTGATTCTAAGGAAGGCTATAATGACCTTGTCCAGCAAGTGTGTGTAACGCAGAAAGATCTTGAAGCAAATTTTGTTATTTAAATACAAAATTTAATCTTGTGTGATTGTGGATATTGTTCATTTGTGAATTGTGATTGTGGATATTGTTCATTTGTGAATTGAATCAGTTTAATGGAGACGTGGTGTTGTAGAAATTTGATGTTGAATTGTTGTGTGGTCGGGCTGCCTGATAAGGCCTCCTGACCACATCTGCAACACTCATCCTCCACCTCATTCCTTAATCTTTGACTCATCCCCACCTCAAATGCTTACACATGTACGAGCATATCTTCCACACATGTCTTCTTGTTCACAAATGTGTGAGCATCTTCAATCTCTCTCTCAAATATTATCCATCCATTTAATTTTAAAAATTGACCCTCTATTATCCATGGGAGAAGTTTATTTAAAGGAGGCTTACCCCTCTCATTATCAATTGTTCAACCACTATCATCATGCTATTCATTTTTCTAATCAATCATCTCAATGCTAATTCTATGCTATCCATTTGAGTAGCAACTAGTACAAGAGAAAACATACCATCTTGGAGCATATCTCATATAATAGAGATTTCATGCATGTTTTAGTTTCATTTTGCATCATTATTTTTCCTTCATTTTGCACTATCAAAGTGTTATCTTTTATTTGAGATTTGGGTTGTTTTATATTAGTAATCTATTGTGTTGAGCTCACTTATAAGGTACACAATATGCAAATTTACAATTTTGATTATAAAATTATTTGATATACCATAAATTAGATTTGTGGAAATTTAAATAAGCAAACCATAAAATTCAAACATAACATTGGATGTACATGGAGAAACCATTTCAAGGAGAAACTCCACTACCAAATAGAGCACTAGTAATGTATTGATCCAAACAATGTGTTACACCATTACAACATTCTCTTTAGTCTAATAGTGCGTTCTAGCAATACTTGTGTACCTATAAAACAACCCATAACACCTACATTCAATGCATATAATTTATAGAGATAATTTGAAAGGAAAGCACAAGTGGATTCTCAAAACAAAAACCACTGCAATATTTCCAACACCTACATGATGAAATCAATCAATGCACTATGAATAGAAGCATTAATAATAGCATCTTTGACCACTATCATTCGATGGGAATATTTCCAAAGAATGACATCCAAGTTTACCTCCATCAATTCACATGGGACCCACTAAATAAATGTAAAGATACTCCACTCTCCCTCCTATTACCTAGGAATTGGAAAGTACCATAAATTACCTCAAATCAATTTGTAACCTCCACTATCATGCTACGCTTCCCTTTTTAATACCCCTATGATTATTATTCTAAGTCAACTAGGAGAATAATAATAAAACAATAAGCTCCCAAGTACATGGATGTCCAAGTACCCATTCCAAAAAACTTGGAGATGCAATAGTATACATTAGGATTGCAATTAAATATCAAACTATCCTCCCATGAATAGTGTGAATAATCCATTGTCCTTCATTCATTGATATTATGTGAATGCATAAATAATTATAAAGGTGGTGGAAAGAAAGTAGGTTCCCATGATCAAATAGGAAGAGAGTATCCACCTAATTTACCAAAACACCCTAGAGTGCAACATACTAAGTCAAACAATGCGACAAGGCTTACCACCCAATACACTATTTTGTAGAATGTAAAGTGAAGTGTATTTGTACAATAGACCATCAATTAATCCCTAAACATTATGTTGACAAGTGTCATGCACATATGTGGCCAATATTTTGTTCGAGGTCAAATCTATATGGTGCTAATTGGTTAGCATGATCATGTGGAGGAGATGCAGACATGTGTCAAACATATATAGATTTCAAAACTAGATGTATTGGTGTAGGTGCATGTGTTACCCAAGTGTGGGTCATGCACGATACAAAAAAACTTGCAAGAGTTGGAAATATTATTGTTGAAGCTAAAATTTAGACTCCTAAAGTTGCATGTTATGATTGAAGAGTGCACATGGGACTATCATTGATTAAGTTATGGAAAGTTGTTCTATTTAAGCAAATCTATTTTGCCAAAGCATCTCATCTATGCACAAAACATCTTGGCATTGTGTTGTGCATGTAATGTAATATTGTGGCATGAGACAAGATTATGTGTAAAAGCATTAATTACACAAAATTACACATGGATCATTTTCCCTTTCTTGTAGATCAATGGTCCCCATTGTGTCTAGTGTGTCATATGAAGAACTTAATTGGTGTTGATTTGAAAAACCATTAATTGTGTTGAAAATTGTTGCTAAGTTGTGTCTATATCACTTCATCATATCTTGATGAGTGGCATTCTGAGCGCACTGCAGCGATAAACCACATGCCGCGCCTCTTGAATATAGGTTCTCGACTGGCGCAGAGCGAAACCGAGGGCTTTGTCGATGTACATTCTTTAGATGTGGTTTTGCGAATGGAATTGTGAGGTATAAAATCCAGTAATCTGGCGGTAAGCGAATCAAATGATGATTTGAATCAATCATAATTTTACCTTAGGAATCCAGGGAAGGTCCATAATTTAGCCATGTTTTAATGGATGCTGGAGTGGAAATGCAGGTTCATCTCGAAAATTTCAGAAAGAGGATAAGCACTGCAATCCTGCCGGGCAATGGCGTAAGAAATAATATAGCTGGCACCGAGCAATGATCAAAAAGAATGTTTCAAGGCCGGTTAAAATGCCAGGCGGTTAAAGCCTGTGATATACCACAAACTAAGATCTCGGACCATTGAGTGAAGTTAGGAGCATTTCCAGGCGTCGAATCCTGATAAGCGTCGAATAAGCATCACCTACTGATAAAGCAGCGATGTAGAGTTCAGCCCTGCTTCGAGACGTCTGGCTGAATAGCTGGCTGTCTGCGGTTTGTTGCGGATGTTATGGGTGCAACTTTGTTACGATATTTCATACTGGCTGGAAGTGCGAGTTTGCTCTGCGATGATTTCCGGCGAGCAGAGAATTGGGTTGCCTACCGTGAGCATGGTATGGATCATATGTCCATTGGCGTTTTGAGAGACAGCGGTAATCAACCAACGATTGATTGGCGATGTAATATTGGTCTTAGGTGAAATGGATCCCGCCAACAATTTTGCCGGTTAAACAAGAGTTCAGCGGCTGCCAATTCTTTTGCGCCAGTACATTATTTGCTGCAGATGACCAAAAATTATGGTTCTGAAAGTGCTTTAAGAAAGATGTTGTGAAACACTTTGGCAATTAACTTAAAGGCCATTACAAATACATGGAGGATTATGTTGGCATAAGCAAGTACTTCTACCATGGAGGGAGAAGTTGAAGTTTTAATTTTATTTATTTCATGCCATGTAGGATCATAAGATGGGTTAACAAATCATCATTGGAATAACATGTATTCCCACTCATTTTTAGGCACTTACATATCTTATCCAAGATGTAGGAATGGTTGAAGTGACATTTGGTTTAAACTACTAGGGGGTAGGTTGAAGACTAATTCCTTACAAGATTTAATCGACTTATATGCTAAATTGAACATCAAGATGCTACATTCATGTTAAAGCTCAAAACAAATACACTATTTTTAAAGATAGTATGTGAAAAGGGAAATGAACAATCTTTAGGGTTAGTTTAGGTCAATCTAATAGAATGCATATATGTAAGCAAATAATCAAGCTAAACTAACATAAATAGTGAAAAGTATATGGATTTGACAAGTATACTTGCTCTAATTAGAAATGGAATGAGGAGAACAAAACTTAGCTCTATAATTGAAGAATGAAGACTATCAATGAAGATCTTGAAGATAGTAAACACCTCTAGTTGTGTGTTGGATCTCTATTCTAGTAGAGGACAATATCATAGGTTTAGTACAAATCCATGATTACAAACTAAACCTACCAACAAAACTTGTTCTAGCAAGATATTAGGCTTCTTCTCTTCTGCTTGCTCTAACGATGACAATCTACTTTACCTTTTTCTGTTAGTTTATGAGATAGGTGATATTGAAAAATACCTTTGATAGTTTGAGTGCAATCGAAGTTGCAAGGGTGATGTGCCTCAATCAACCCCTTGAGAATAGACAAGATCAAAGGTAGTATATACAAATGCCTAAAGTACAAATTTGTTACCCTTGCTAGTGCGCCAAATCTAAGTGTTTTCCTATTGAATGTTCTTTTGATGCTCTAAGAGGAGAGATGACATGTGAATTAGAGATCCTTATTTGATATTCTTCACTTATTAGAATGAATGCAATAAATGTCTTTAAATACTAGCACATGACATCAAATTGTAAAAACATGTGTTTAATTGGACTTAGACAAGAAAGGTAAAGGGAGCCAGACAACCAGATTTATTTTTTAAAATTGATTTAAGGTAGGTTGAATTCACGCTTGCAAGGATGACCTTATGACCATGGACCTGAACTAGAATTTTAAAAAAAGGTAGGATCATGACAAACAATTGCTATTTGGTAATTAATGCATGAATAAGCATGATAATTAGATATATTTGCCAAATATATAAAAACATATGCATGTAAAAGTAAGATAAGGTGATTAACATTTGATGATGTGGATAAGAATTAAATAAATGGACACAACTCAAAATTGTGCTAATTTGTCATCATATACATGTATTAAGATATTTCTTCAAAATAAACACAAAACTAAATACAAAATAACATGAAAATGTTACTGCTCCTCTACCGGCCAACCCTTTTGCAGAACCCTCTGTTGTCGTTGTGCCATCAACTCCTACCTGTCTCTCATCAATTGACGTTGTTGGTCCTTTGATTGCTCTTGTCTCCTCTTCTTCACTGTCGGCTCCCTCGCTACGTGATGGCTCCTCGTCCAGGGTGACTGTTGTGGATCCGCTCCCCTCGCCTCACTTGGTGGATTTCAATTATGAGCCTTCCTAGTTGGTTGTGTTGTGGAAGAAGAAGGGACTCCCCAAATCCGTTGCCTCTGCGCGGCCTCGGGTTCAAGGAGTTAGATTGGTCCTCTCTTTTAGGGTTGTCTAATCTTTGTTTGTTGTTCTACAGCTGTCAGTCAATTGTCTCTGTTTGTTTTTCCTTTGGCCCTCTGGGCTCTTAGTGAAAAGGGTACAACGCCATGTAAATGTTGCTTATCTTATCAAAAAGATGAAAATGTTACTTTCACCATTATAATATAATTTAAATTCATTTTTTGTTCTTTTGATCACTAAAATATTAAAATATATTTTTTTTAGTAAAATTAGATTAATGATTTTGTTTTTTCTTTGTTTTCATTCTTAATTATAAAGTTAATTGTTTTGGAAATTTTTTATTCCATTCTTAATTAAGTTAAATATTTTGGACATTTCTTAAAACAATTAATCATTTAAAGTATAAATGATCAATACCTCTAGTATGCCCTACCTTGGTATGGTTGGGAAAGCATCCTCTCTCAATGTTATATTTAGTTTCTTGAAGTTGGTATGGTTCACTTAGAGGCACTCAAAAAATATAAAGATCTTTTTTGGTGGGAGAGTGACAATAAACTACTCAATCATTAGGTAGCTAACATTTCTACACTCAACTTACAAGAGAGAACTCATGTATGACTTTGGAGGATGGAGGAAATTTTGCTCTCAATCAATGAAATGGGTCTTTAGGCCTCCTCTTGATGCAGGGAGAGGAGAGTGGCGATCCACTCAACTATAGGTTTTGTACTTAAGGAATTGATTGACAAAGGAGATCAAGAATTTGACTGGCAAGAGAGCATTGCCACAAGCATAATACTAGAAAATTCCACAAGTGTCTAACCCAAACATGAGGTAATTGCATAAGATGGCCAAGGATGTTGCTTGATATGGATGGGTAGTTACTAACATTCCCCACACACCACCATTGTATGTCATGGGGTCCCCTTTTCTTGATGAGGGTGGTAACTAGTGAACATTTGAAGTTGTTAGGAAGCTAGATGTCTTTTTTCCTATTAGCGATCTATTACCTTTTAAAATGATTCCTACTTTATGGGAATGGTTAAAATTAAAATTAAAATACTTGGTCAATTGACATACCTTTGCAATTTGCTAGTGTCATGTCCACCCCAATGTGTCTTGTTACTTTACAAGTATATAATTTCGTGAAGAGTTGAAATATTTCCTCATATGTTACAAAACAACTCGAAGAATCAACCCATTGTAGAGTTACAAGTCTTTTGCTTTCATAATCAATACCTTGTGGCCCTTGCAAATTCGCAAATACATCCTTAAGATATTCATCATTAACGTACTTTTCTCCACACCCCTCATAGGTGACTTGTACAAGCTAACCAAGCTCATATTTAAATTTTGATGGTGTTTCTCCAAATAAAATACTTACCACTTGCAATGATGAAATGCACTACTTTATCTTTGGCATTAATTTGTGACAAACCTCCTCAAGTATTGGACAAACCCTACAAAACTCTTGGCCAATTTAGGAATAAGCCGTGCATTTTACTGAATCAATCATTAGCTCTTCTTCAACCTTGGCCCAAGTGAACTGTTTTGCAAAGATACATTTCTATGCATTGAGTGGCAATTTATTTTCCTTCAAATTTTATCTCAAAAAAATTAGAGTTTTCGATGTTTTCAAAAATGAAATGCATTAGCACATTGAATTTATGAATGTCCTTAAACATATTTTTTAATTCTTATAAATGTAATCAGTGAGTTACATGAATCAAAAGAATGTACAGACCAATCATGTTTCGTTTGCATTTCCTATTCCACTTGTTTTACCTTATACTTGATGATTGTTTTTTATAGTTGTCTTGTTCAATGCCCTAAAATCGATGCACATCCTCAACGCATCATTCCTCCACACAAAAAGAAATGTAGAGCTGAAAGCGATGTAAACGAACAAACAACCACTATTGTATTTGGTGGATTTAGTCAGATTTTGGAGAAAACTATCTTAACAATTTAATCTCCGGTAAGCTTGATAAACCCACCTAAATGGTCTACGAAAATCTAGTGCTTCTAACTATTGCATTTGCTTCTACTTCTACTTCATCGGGATTATGTTCTTTTATGCGAAGTTGGACTTACAATACTCACTAATTTCTACTCCTAGTTATGTTTCCAAATCATTTGTTTCTTCTTATCAGCCTTGTGTTTCTATGCCAACGTTGACTTACATTGATTGAAATGGTGTCTCATGGAAGGGGCTCTAGCGCCAATTTTAATTGAGGTTGGTCCCGTGTAATAAAATACACTTGCATGAATAAAATGAATATTTCCCTATTGAATAGGAGCTCAGGCTGAAAAGTTCCTTCACTGGCTTAGCATTTTCAGTTAGCCCCCCCTACATGGGACCACAGCCTTAGCAATTCCCATTCTTAATTTCATTCGTCCCAAAGAACGTGAATTATGGTAATTACATGCCTCCAAACTCGAGCTTTACTACTAATCTAGCAAACTCACATTTGCTCAAGAACATGCTTTTTAATGCGTGCATCTGCTTTTGTACTCTTAATTTGAATTTTACAACAAAAATCCCAGTTTAGTTGCTTCTTAAAATATTTATCTTATTCGTACCTCATTTTGAATGGAGCTGAATATGATCGTGTCACCAACAATCCACAGTGCTATGGTTGTAATTGTCTTCTTCAACTGTCCTTTGGTATGGATCTTTTAATGCAGCTCCAGGTGTAGTTTCCACCTCTGGTCCTTGGCATGACCATCTACATCACATTGCTCCAGTATTTCACTTTTTTTCTATTTATCTTTCCCCTTACACTTGAATAAATCTTTGGTTTGATGTAGAGGAAATTCCTTGTAACCTCTTTGTTATTCTTCTGTGCAATGTGATATAAAATATGTTTCATCAGTTCTTGGCCTTACTATGAATGATTTGTCT